>JAGDQP010026584.1:0-25778 GCA_022664845.1 Lepisma saccharinum
ACCTACATATCTCGTTAGAGTTCTTTCTGATTCTCAAGACACAATAGACGACCTTCTTCTAAATGGAGCACCTATCTACAGACGCATTCACAGAGTAGATCCATCAAAAACATCATCTCCTATACCTATTCGCTGCGAACGATGTCAAGCATACAATCAGCACCAGACCAAAGACTGCCCAAATACACCTATCTGTGGACACTGTAAAGAAAATCACGCAACTTCTAACTACAAATCTTCAGAAACCTCCTTCCTGCAATACCTGTAATCAAAATCATCCAACCTACAGCTACAAATGCCAACAACGACCTGCACCAGTCCCAGAGAAACCAGAATTGACAGTACCAATCAGAACCACCGACAAATCAACCACACCGGATAACTCTCTGAAACATCCAATCACCATAGGTGATCTCCTTCGGTTCACAACAGTAGTATTACAGAATATTCATCCATTCCAACGTCATCACGTCCTCAACCAAATCACTACGGCATCAAAATCAATCTTCGGGGTACAACTCAACGCCACGTATTCTGGCCCTTACGCTCATTTCAACGTCAAATCTCTCGAAAATTCATCTGACTATGGACTTTAGGATTATGAGCTTGGTATTAACTTTCCTATTTCTCAATATTAGATCCATTCACAAACATAAATTAGTCTTTGAACAACTACTTCGAGAAGAACACGTCACAGCCTTCGCACTTAATGAAACTTTCCTTACTCCTCGGCAATTAATCAGAATACCAAAATACGCACTCTTTCGTTCTGACTGTCCACAGCAAATAGTCCGAGCCAAGGGAGGCACAGCAATAGGCCACTATAGCACAGTTCCATCTCGATCTCACACACTGCCTCCTCAACTGCATCTTCCAGAACACACTATTGTCACTATTTATACAAAAGGAAGAGCCATCACTCTGTGTACCATCTATATCCGCCCCGGTCATCCAATTCCTTATGAGTATTTTCAATATATTGATAATCATTTCAGACACTATCTCGTAATGGCTGACATCAATCTCCATAGTAGATCCATTGCAGAAAAACAACAATTTAGACAGTATGTGAGTAACACGCTAAACGCCAGATTTCACGATCTACCATCACCATCCAGACCGATATCAAATTCTTCCCCAGATGTTGTCATTAGCTCTTCATCATTGACTATAGCCAATCTCAGAGTACTATCTCCTTTCGGAAGCGATCATGCACCTATTCTCTTAGACATACCTGCACCAAACACCAACAAGCCAGAAAAACAAATCACAAAGCACTTTGACTATACCAATGCAGATTGGACATCATATCAGGCAGACATAACAAAATCACTACAAGAGTCTAGAGAACCAGAAACAGAACAAGCCGTTTACGATATCATTGATCACATCACTTCCGGTATAGACCAAGCTACAAAAAATAACATTCCACTCAAGACACGACAACGTCATAAGCCACCAGTACCACCACAATACTTGCCTATCATTTCAGCATCTCGCAGAGCATTCAGGGACTACACGCACACACAAAATCCAGAGTCATTAAGACAGCATAGACGTTGGAACCGCATGATTTCAATCTACCTTGACGCCTACAAACGACGCAGCTGGATCAAAACATGCAATCATCCTTCAACACTGAGTCATCCAACAAAGTTCTGGACAAGATTTCACCAATTAACAGGCAAATACAAGCGTACCACCTACCCTCTCATTTCCGATGACCAACCTCTAACTACTGACCAAGAAAAAGCTGACGCTTTCGCAGATTTCTTCCAAACCATCTTCACGCCAACCATCACTCTGTACCGCACAGCTCTTCACAATAGAATTGAACATCTCTCCACTAATCAACCACCTCATTTACAACCAAGCACTCAGCACCATCTCGAAGATACACTTCTTACATCACCCATCACAGCTAATGATATTCAAACAATCATTCATTCGAAACGAAACACAGCTCCAGGATTTGACAATATAACATACAGGCTTATCAAATCAGCTCCCCTCATTGTTCACACACTATTGGCAACAGTCTACAATTTCATACTTCGAACAGGCTATTACCCTCAGCACTGGAAAGTCTCCAAAACACTTCTCTTCATCAAACCAAACAAACTTCCTAACAATCTTTCATCATACCGCCCTATCCAGCTAACATCATGTCTCAGTAAAATCTTTGAAAAGATCCTGGTCCGCCGCCTTCATGAACATCTCAATGAACACCACTTACTACCTATTCATCAAGCAGGCTTCCGTCCCCAAATAAGTATATTAGATCAACTTCTCCGTTTAACCAGCGCTATCACTAATCATTATAACACTTCTAAACCTTCATGCTTACTGCTTTTTGACCTGGAGAAAGCTTTCGATAGAGTCTGGCACGCGGGACTAATCTACAAACTTCATTCCTTTAATCTTCCTGACTCTTATATTCGTCTCATTTCCTCCTTCTTATCTACAAGACTCACGTACATCAACATTAATTCTACTCTTTCTCATCCTATTTTTCTCCATTGTGGTGTACCTCAAGGTTCTGTTTTTCACCCTTATTATACATCATGTATGTTTCAGACATGCCTCCACTTCCACCACAGATATCATTATATCAGTATGCTGATGACACAGCCTTTCTTACAACTGGAAACACCATTCATGCCATAAACACAACCCTACAACCTGCTGTTAATACCTTCACAAACTGGTGCACAAAATGGAAATTGACTATAAATGCACAGAAAACACAAGCACTCATCATTCTTCCACCTCGATGTCGCTCTCGTATTCGCCGCAATCCCAATCTTTTTAACATCACAGTAAATGAAACTCCTGTCCGACATCATCCTCAGGCCACATATCTAGGCGTCATCTTCGATACAAAACTATCATGGAAACCGCATATACAGAAAATTCGTAAACAGGCTACACAACGTCTTAATTTACTGAAACGATTGGTGGGTACCTCATGGGGCTTACATACTCCGACTGTCATCAAAACGTACAAAGTTTTCATACGCCCTGCCTTAACGTATGGTCACACCAGTTGGGTCGCTGCTCCTAATGAACTATATAACCGCCTTGCCATTTCCGAAAGACATGCTCTGAGATTGGCCTACAGAATCAAACTTCCTTCTCCAACTGCAGACTTATACCAACGGATGGACTTTCCTCAAATCACAGAATTTCTTGAAAAACTCCGCACAAAATACATCACAAAGGCAATAGCAGAAGGAAACCCACTATTTCTTGATACTTTCCAACTAGACGCCATCCACGACTCACCTCCAAAATATACCTATACGCCATTGCAGCACTTACTTACCATATATTCTCATAGCCTAGACAATAACGACCCTCTTCAACCAGAACTTGCTATATATCACCCAAACCATCTTTCACCGCACGTTTATCCATCGCAGCACTAGTGTTTCATCATTGTTTCTAACAAGGGTTTCATTTGTCTCACATCAGCTTCGAGCAGCCCCGAAGCAGAAGATAACCCAACATTTGTCTCTCTAACTCTCTAATAGTGTTTGTCTCGTGAAAGTGCACTGCATACATTTATCACGTCACCCATTACAAAACATTTATATCATGTCAATATGTCATTCATAATATATGCCTCTCTTTCTTATTCTTAAATATTGCATTTGGTTCTTTTTGACTTCACATATAGCCTATACGCTGCTTATTTCCATTGTCATCCTATAAATAATTTTGTCCGTTGAGTCTTTTTGCTAAATATGTATATGTTTTGACATTACATGGTATCTGGTATTTGATGTGTGTTATTCATCACAGGACGGAACAACGCCAGAAATGTCGTTGAGGATTGGGAGCCAGGAGACGCCAAGTAATCATAACTATGAACTGATGCCAAAATTGATGACCCAAATAAAATTTATGAATAAAGATAGCCCAAATTCCCAAAATGTTCACTATAATAAACTGAAAACCCCCTTTCAAATAAATCCTCTACCCAAAGAAAGGGTGTACCTCTTTGAATGGTTTTGAATACAAAAAAAAAAAATGGTGCAGGCCAGGCAGAAAAGTGATTTAAATTCGAATTGGTTTCTATTTTTGTAGGGGCCAAAAAGGAGTAATTTAAACTCTGGTCACTAATTAAATAATTATAATTAACTTAGTGGGGTAAACCACGCC
This sequence comes from Lepisma saccharinum, assembly GCA_022664845.1. Taxonomy (NCBI): domain Eukaryota; kingdom Metazoa; phylum Arthropoda; class Insecta; order Zygentoma; family Lepismatidae; genus Lepisma; species Lepisma saccharinum. The sequence continues at coordinate 4,165 of JAGDQP010026584.1, forward strand.
GACAAACGTACTGCCTAATTATTGGTACTCATGATTTTTTTAAATGCAGCTTAAAAATAATTTGGCGGAACATTTTATTTAGGACACCTTGCTTAGTGTTTCTCTCATAGAAATTTAATCTGTCAATATCTAGACAGATAAACTAAGGACCGTACTTTCAGTTTTCTCTGGTTATTTACTGCTATAATGTAATTATTGTAGTGTTTTTCTTCTTCAAATAATAAAACTCCTTAGCTTGTATCACTATGTAAATTTTGTAAACTAGTTATTGCGGGACGTGAGCATAACACCGAATGCAATAAGTCCGAAATTGGAATAACAATGAAATATATCTGATTGAATAACACCGAAATGTATCTCATGGAATAATAAAGACGGTCGGAATAACACCGAATGGAGACGTAGCGTTCGGAATGAAACCGAAAGGAATTAAATTCTACTGGTATACAATTGAAAGGAAATGCTTCGATTGGAATAAAGTCGAAAGAAATAGGACCGATGGAAATGATATCGAAAGGAAATGTTCCGAACGAAATCACACCGAAAGGAATAAAGTCGATTGGATTAAGATCGAAATGTAGTGCGCCGAACGAAGTAAAACAAATAAGAATAACATTGACCGAACAACTTTGACTAGGTCGCGGAATAGCACGGAAAGAAATAACATCGAGTGGAATTACGTTAAAAATATAGCAGTCCTGATAATACCGAAAGTCACTAGATTGAATCGTTTGAGAGTAGCGATACTCCGGTAGATTAATTTAGTACTATCATCACGTTCTTCATAGTGTTGCGATATCGTATTCTGGTTGTTTTTTTTTCGAATTCATTCCAATAATGAATGGAATATCATCGAAAGCCACGAACTGGATTAACGCCGAAGCCCACTTCATTGAAATACTGTGGAACGGAGATAAAAACTGTGTTCAGTATCTGGTAACAAATGGCTTGAGAGGCGTATACAAATTGTAATAACTTCGAATACAGGGTTAGTTCTATTTCCTGGATGTTGGTGACGCGAATGTTCGCCCGCAGAAGACTTTTCTGCAACCCCCGTTTGCCATTCTAGCTCTTTCGTACGGGGCGCCGGAAAATTCCCTTTGGATGTTTTTCCTTTAGACGGTTTTACCTTTGAATGCTTTTCCCTTTTGGTGATTTTCCTTTGGATGCTTTTCTCTTGGGCGGTTTTTCCTTTGGATGATTTTCCCTTTGGACGATTTTTCCTTGGACCGTTTTCCCTTGGACGATTTTTCCTTTGGAGGATTTGGACTCGCCCCTGTCTGGAGTAACGGTAGTGCTGATCCAAAGGAAGGCCCCGACTCGAGTTGTGCTAGATGTCTTTCGAGCTTCCAGTGCCCGGTATGTCGAATGGGCCGTGTTACGAACGCCAGCTTAGTGATTACGATGTGACAGAGTTATGTGCTAATGAAGATACTCACGGAAAAGTGTTGGATTTGTTAAAGCGGCATTAGATATTACTGATTGGTAAAACATGTAAGACTTGCAAAGTAGAATTTGTTTTTCCTAAGGAAAAACATGCATTTTTCTGTCCAAAAAAATGTGGAAACACGCGGAAGAGAAAGTCATGCAGTTTTTACTCGTCCATGTTTTCAGGCACGTCGTTCGGTGACAGGCGCGCACACACAGGTTTTATCAGTTCTTGGTTGAGTTTGGCAAAGTTTATCCTCCGCTTCCTTAAGGTAAGTTTATTTTTTACATTTACGTTTGTATTGTCTGTTTTGAAGTTGTGTAGTATAGCACTAGAAACATCTCAAAATGCTATGTTTTACTTCCTACAGCCTTGAAAGACACTTAAATGCGTACAAAAGTAATTTAAGAAAAAGTTCGTACAGTAGAACTTGTTATATTATTATAACGACACCAGTTCGACTTTACGAACTTTTTTCCATTTTGCACGCATTTTAGTGGCATTTTGAAGAGTTCCGAGTGCATTTTGCCAGACGGAGCACTTGTAAAGAATTACCCACCCATTTACTCTATTCTATTCCATATTCTTTAAATCGATATAATTTTGTGATTTTTCTTTTCGATTGAAGCTTTCTAAGGGAATGTTATCAACATGAAACAACTCAGAAGTTGTAAATTAAAATAACATCTCTTGAATTTAATAAACCACTAAATGCTTGAACATAAAATATTAATTTCTAATTCCAAAATATCACTTCCACGTTTCTGCATTTTACCTATCTATTTTCTGGTCCTTTTTTTTTATACTTCAAATATCAACACATTAGAAAACGAACGATTACATACTTTTGTTGCAAAACAGATTACTTAACGAATAAATTATTTCTTACTGCGTAATTATTTGTAACTACTTCCTTGAGAGTACAAGCCGCAGCCTTTGGATTGAGCAACTCAGTTGCCGTGCACATGTTTAAACACATGTTTTTCTGCAAGTGATTGTTGTATCACGTCCAAAATAGAACAGGTTTTATTTTTTTTAGTCACAGTGGTTTTAAAACTGGCAGTGCGCGAGCTGTTACATGAGTATATGTTCGAAGTTCTCAATTAAAAGTCGATTAGAAAAAATCGGTAAGTCTTACACTAGCCTTCAGTAGACGCCCTCTCAAGACTTCAAGTACAGGATCATTAATGCACAAGGGAGTCTCAGCTCAGGTATAATAAAGCTCTGATTTACATCGTTCTGTTTTAACCAATTGTTACTCCTGGATTTTTATCAAGTGAACAGTGTCAGAAAAAATATATTCATCCAGGACAGATGTTTTCTTTAAGCTGGAACTTGATGACCTGTTACATAGCTTTTGTTACATAGCTTTGTAGAAGGAAGCGATAAGTAACGTGTCGAGAATAGTATCAGTTTTCCTTTCCCCAAATTATTTTCAAGCTTCATTCGGCGCTTAACTCCACTAAGTTAATTATTTAATTGGGAACCAGAGTTTAAAACACTCATTTTAGTCTCCTACAAAAAAAAAGACTAATGTATGAGTGTTCTGCATCTTTTTTTTTTTTTTTGCGCGAGAGGCCTCTTTTGTTAGTCACCGAAATGACTAACACCCACTAGAGGGTTACGCCCTCTCTATAGGGAATGGAACTTTTGGTGAGGGGTATTTTTAGGATTGGAGGTGGTCTATGGGATGTAGGAAACTTTTATGTATCCTTTATTTTATTTTAATCTCATAACTTGGACGTTATAAGCATTTGCTTACAACCATTTTGTTGATTTACGTGAGCTGGGGTAAAGACTAATGGGGATGAAGTGCAATTTTACGCCACAAACATTTAGACGGACAGGTGATGGTAAATCTTCTTGCTCAGGGGAGACTCTAAGCGCAATGTGTGACAGGTGAGCCCTTGTTGTACACTAGTGGAGACAGTGCAGCTATGGGGGCGAAAGGTGAGATGAATTAAAGTGAAAAGATGAGTCACTATGAGGTGTCATATATTATACAGTAGTTTCAAGCTGGTTGGTGTGTACGTAGATGTAGGTGGGTTGAAGGTTAATGTTAAGAACTGTACGTGCTGCAAATTGGAGTTGGCTTAGGACATTGGTTCTTTGAAAGGGGTAGAGATTTTGCAAGGTGATTGTAATAAAGGAAAGAAACTGGCCAATTGTGATGGGGAAATAATTGTAGGGTAGGATGGTTTGGGTTATGCAGGTCGGAGTGGTAATACAAGTCCGGGATTATCAGGGGTAGGTTAAGGTCTGTCTTTGCATTTGTAACTGTACGTAGGGTGCAGTTTGCTACAGGTATTACATTTGGGTGGTTGGTTTAGGTTACAGCATGCTTCGGTAGTGTGTGGACCAGTACAGTAGCCACATGTAGGGGCGTTTGGACAGTTAGAGGTATTATGGTCATTATAGGTCTGACAGTGTTCACATCTGGTAGGTAGAGGAGGTTGGGAACGGGATGGTTAAACACGGTATCGTTTTCTGTATATGAAGGCACCGGCAGTAAGTAGGTATGTTATTGTCGCTGAATTAAGAGTGAGGACGCGTACCATGTAGCTAGGTGTTCCGGTTTTGGTTTTGATCCTAATGCACTTCGTAATAGTCTTTAGCTTCTGTTCTATTTCTTCATCTGTTAAATCCGGATTAACTCCTCGGATAACGACAGAAAGCATCGGAGGTCTTCGTGGAGGTGGCTGATGTTTTAAGTGTGGAGTGTCTAGTCGTTCGAATTGGGTAGATGGTCCAAAGATCTCCAGGCTGTATTTGTCTCTGATTTTCTTGGATAAATTGGGTTCGGTAGATTTTACAATGACGTCATTTCGCGTAGGGATAATCCGGATGATAATGTCTCGAGGTACATACTTTAGAAACTGTAGGGAGGGCAATTTTATATTTTGAAACTTCGGATCAAACTTGGTCAGCAAGAAAGAATGTGCTGCAGTTACAGAAGTGCCGGTGTCAGTATCCTCGTAGTCGTTGTGTTCCATGCTGTGGTCGGAGTCAGATTCAATTATGTGTTTTCTTGGCTGGTGGTGAGCGTCCAGAATTGTCAATGGTTGATGAAACGTTTCGTTCAGTACTGCGTTTGCCTCGAGCTTTCGTTTTTATGGTTGCTGAATAAGAAGGTGGATCTTGATATGGTGGTCCTGTCACCTGTTGTGGGAGACGATGTCTTCCAGTCTCTGGTTGATGATTAGACATGTTGAGTAGGTTGCTAACTGTCAGAAGGATGAATACATTTGCCAGTCCAGTGATAGTTATAGAAGTCGTGATGAACGATAATGACCACTGTGGCTCCCATAAGAAGCAGCAATACGTCTTCTCGGTGATGTCGACCTGTGATAGACACACCCAGTCCTCCACAAATTCTCAACAAGCAAAGAAATACTAGTACTCAAACTGTATGGCAACAGTGGTTTTCCCATGTAAAATATGATCTACGGCTCTGCATTAAAAAAGCTAGTGTCAAAAACTAGTTAAAGCTAGTGTCAAGATCCTCCAAGAGCCTCTTTTCTATGAGCTAATACGGCCTTGCTACAATAATCTAAGTGCCCTTCCTTCACGACGCGGTCCGCTTGACGTGTTGTATTTGTTACTTTACATCATCAAATAAGTAATGGTACGTCTTTAGATCGATGAGAGAATTGTTTATTATCCTCACAAATACTTGTTTCATTTACGTAACCGTGCACCACTCCAATATCACTTGGATGATATTGGAAAAAAGTATTTACATATTTATATAAATGTTCGTGAAATTGCATGCGATGTTAAAGAGTTAGGTTTGGGCAAATGTTAAAATTTCGTTTGTTAAAATAACATTACTTTTCGTACGCTCTAAAGTTTCTTTAACTGTTGCTTTTCGTTTTATTATGTTTTCGCCGCAGAACATTTCTCTGCACTCTCCTTTTTGTGTTGTAGGCGTGCTTCAAAGGTACAATGTTGTTTTCCACATCTGTGTATACCCAGTATATGTACCATATTTTTCCCTTGGGAACGCGGGGATCTTAATTCATGGTAGTGGATGTGATTGATGGCATAAAGAAATTAAAGAGTTACTCAGGTCTCAGTATTTCATTTCCTATAGCCTAATGGTTTTCAATAAATACATTTTTAGTAGTTTGACTCACCCGCGTGGAAGTTGTTGTAGGGTTCTAAGGTTTTGGGACATGACCCCTAATTCTGAGTAGTACGAGTAGCTACCGCAAAGCACTAATTCTCACTGTTGCTTTAAAACAAAATCAACTTTTAGATTTGAACTCTGTAAAATATGTGAACTTCATGAAATACCTATAACAATTACCATGCCTTTTTAATACTCTATGTAGTCCATGTGGGACCCCGTAAATACGCATTCCGAGTCACGAAGGACCACCAAATTGCTGCATAGACACAGAATACTTCGTTGCTAGGTTTCATTACAATTCCGGGCGTGAAAATAAATTGTTACCATCATAATCCATAAAGAAGTTATATCATTATGACACCAGTTATTGTCTACTATTTTTCCTGCTCAGCGTCTTGTAAGGACGCTAATTCTCATTCATGAAAGTTGTTTGATGTCTCATTATGTAATTTGGTCACTGCACTGCTCATGCATTGCAGACTTCACATTTAGCCCTCATTACCATTCGTATGATTAATGTGAAATTCAGGGTTCAACACTCTGCTGTCCCTTACATCAGTATCTACTCCATTAAATTACAATTTATGTCTTTCTCGTATGTTTCTTCGAGATTTACAAATGAACTATATTTTGCTTCCTACAATATTGATGATTCACACTATAACGTATAAATTTAAATATCATACAACGTATAGTGTTTTGTTTGCATAAATAAATAATATTCTCCCGGTTAATTAAAATACTATTATTACTAGGTTGGAATAGTAATCTTGCGCCTGGGCAATACGACAGAACTATAAATTTTAACAATTTACCAAAGGTATCGCTATTCATAAAAAAAATTATTGTCTTAAAAACATACTTTAAGTTACCAATTTCTGAGGGCGATTTGAATGCGGAATTAATAAAAGTGTATCTGACCCAAAACTTGCAGGACCCCCAAGGAAAGTTAACAAAGAGTGCGGAGTGAAGTAAGTGACATAGGTTGAATGTTGCAAACGAAAAGGGACTGATTGACGCCTCGATATCGTTATGGGTTTAAAAAAGAAAAGAATATATTTAATGAAGTCGCAAAAAGGAACTTTGATAAGGATATAAAGTGAAATTTTTAACTTGGAATGAGGATGAGCACAGAGAAGAAAGACTGTTATTTCTCCGCTATTTATCCTGTTGTGTGTTCCGTTTCCCAGATAGAAGGAAAGAAGAAATGTGGTGCTTTTAGTAAGAGATGTTCACCTCTGTATGGTTGTCGGTGTTTGAAGACTGTAAACGATGTTCGAAAATGATAGCTGGAACTGAAAGGGCTGTCCAGGAGATTCGCTTTAGTAAAGTAACAAAGGAGCCTCTCAGCTAACTGATACTTTAGACATCCGCATCTGCAGAGTCAGAGAACCAGCCGGGGGAGGAAAAGTTATATATATTGAGAGTACAGTCTGGAAAATTTCCAACGGGCAGTGTACGCAGATAGAAAGTCTTGCATATTGCAATCATTGAACTACCAAGTTGCATTGTTGGATAAGAAGGAAGAAAGAAAACAACAGTTCTGTGTCAGTTAAAGTGGAGAGAAGGAAAATACAATTGTTGTGTGCTGTCATCAACCACAAAGTTTAGAAATGTGGATAGTCCCGCCCTGAGGTATGATCGTTCTCAAACTTCCACTTGGTACCGCCACATATATGTATTCCATTATAGATTCTGCCCCAGGTGTGGATGCTGCAATTTCTGTCCTAGGGAAGCCATTTACCGCTTATTCCTTTGTATATAAGAAAAAAAAGGCTAAACAAGAAGGGAGAAACGTACGAGATGCGATTTATTGACACAGGGAAGAAAGATAATGTGAATAACTGGATATTCTATAAAGCAAATTACATCCGTTCTCAATTCAAAGATTGGACAAGAATCAGTGAAGGAGGGAAAAGTACATGGTACGTACCTAGGTAAAGATTCACAGCCAAAATTATAGGCGCTGGCGTCAACAAATAACTCCAGGGGAACCCGGAGAAGATGGAACGTGGAGAGCAAGTAAATCTATTACACAATACGGAAAACTTCTTTTCTTTTATAAACAGTGAAGGATACCGAACAGGAGACACAATATGCAGGAAGCTATAACAATAGCCGACATCTAGAAAGAAGCGATCTTGACTATGCTTCAAAATTTTTAAATAGTAAGTGAGCCATGTGTTATATCAATATCTGCTGGAATGGTTCAAGAAACCCAATGGTGAAGTCAATTTTGGCAACACTCTAATCCCGTACGAAAAATAGCACGTGGATTTGGCCTGGAGAAGATATCTTTCAACTCACAATGTGCCTTTTTAAAATTGGGATTTCATCTGCCGTTACTGTATTTAAAACTTTATAGTGCACTTCATGTTGTGGCAATGAGGATCATATTTTCCAATATGACGGCACTTCTTATGTAGCTGTTTGGTTTTATTTGCTTCAACGGTTTCATCAAAATGAATGTTTTCATTCGGCTCACACAATCTCAAACTTAACTTCACGTGCCATTTTGTCGTACCGTAATAGAGTTATGCCAAATTTGACTTCATAATTCGGTTTTGGAACATTACAGTAGAGACTGATGTATCACTTGAACTACTTACTGTTAAAAATGGAACTTAATCAATATGGTCGCCTTTAATATGGATGCCATTATCGTCATACCCTCCTACATGTATAGTATCCTGTCCAGTATATAAGTAGCCATTTGCTGTCAATATATATGGCAGTTTACAAAAGAGTTTTCCGTATTCCGTAATGGATTTACTTTTCATGCTCCACTTTCACGGGTTCCCTTGTTGTTATTTGTTGACAGCAGCACCTATAATCTTGGCTGTGAATATTTACGCGGCCACTGCACCTACATACGAAGTTTCATCAAAATCGGGCTCTGACACCTGGCGAGCGTTACTTGTTGGTGTGAGAAGTGAGAAATAAAAAGGAAACTACTGGGATAACATATAAGTGGATTGTTTGTAGAAAACCTCTCAACGTTGAAAATGCATTTTCTTTGTGAATTTCTCGGTGTGTGATACGAGCAATAACATGTGTTTTTTTGTAGGAGTAAGTGACCATTTTATTTTATGTTGTGCATTAAAGAGACGGATCTAGGGAATATTAGGGACTATGGTAGGTAATTAAAATTTGAAGTGAAAATGAACAAAACGCTCTTCAGGGTCAAGTTAAGATCTACGAAAATTCACAGAGTTTAAGCCCAAAAACAAACTAGCATATTTTTTTAATCCCCATGTGAGGACGAATATATGGAGATTTTTTTTATTAATTATGTGGGCATTTAGTTTTCAATTCTTTGACTTCACTTAAAAATTTCCAGAAAATAAGTTTTTGCATATTTATCAAATTATTTTGGCAATATCAAAGTAGGAATATTAACCCTGAAGGTAACACTGGTAGATACCATTATTACTTAATATATAATAAATTAAAATTTGCAAGTAATTTACGATTTCCAAACTATCGCCCCTGTATGTGGCATAGGCAATCCTTTATTTTTCGAGATGAATGTAGCTTATGACATGTTTATCCTTAATTACTATCTAAGATGAGGAAAAGCAGATGACATAATTATCCGTATACGAGGTACACAAAAATCCTACACGTTCAAAAATTAAATATGGTTGTTGTTGCTTATTTAACTGTTTATCTGGCACGACCAGAGAAACAGTTAAATTATTTCCTCGTCATGTTGAAAGAAAGACTCAGAAACCCTTGAGGTGATGCAGCGTTCTTGATCGTTCTGTCCGTGGTAGTTATGATAACTTGCCATGGCTACTCTTAAGAAAGTAGGGCTATTACTAGTCAGATTTGGTTCTTTATCTTCAGAGAAATTATAATATTAAGAGCGAAAAATGAATATTTTTTGTTCTCCCTTTAAGAGTAGCAACCAATAAACATTTACAGAGAAAGATATAAAATAGATTGTCTGCAATAATATTCAAGGAAAACTTGAAACTATTACCTTGAATCTATTTCAGTTCTCATTTCTAAAGATAGTTTCTAGTATGGTGGTCGGTTTTGTGATGATGATAAAAATAGATGCTGAAGCGTATGAAGTATTTTTTCAAAGAGAAAGACGCCTACTTATCAAAAAGGGAATATGGAGTTACAACACGCCAAGTATATCAAAACGCGAAATGATTTCGGCATCGATATAAAATTGACTTCTTTATTAAACTACTAAGATACAATTAGATCGACATCTGTACTAAACCGTCAACTGAGAAGCTGCTAATTATATACAGAACAATTATAAATTACTAGAAAATCAAATTGTAGATTCTCTGCCGTTAGTAATTTTGAAATTAACATAACCAAGATCTGATATAATAGTTAAAAAATAGGATTTAATGCAATGGTGAAAAATTTCCCAAATAGCTCAAAACTTACCACTGAATTAAATTCACAAAATAATTTATGTAATCACGAGTTCATGCAATATGTATATTCAACCTTGAACAGCTCATACACACTAACACAAAAATATGATGTTCTTAGATTTATGCTTAAATCATAATAGACAAAATTATATTACCCAACAGCTATTATTTAGAAAAATGTAAACATGTTAAAATGTGATATTATTAATAGAAGTAAATAGTTATTTAAGCTCTACCGAAAAATAATAAAATTGCAAATACATGATTTTGTTTATGTCCTGTTCACCAGAAGTTAAAAGCAAATCTATTTATCAAATATTAGAACTAGGGAAAATAAGTGTGAGCAGAGTATAAATTAATACTATGATATCGTTATTAGATGTTTTAACTTGCATTTAAGAACCTAACTTATATCACAATTTTCATACATATCAATCAGACAATGATCTTTATTCCAATATGCTGTTGAATTTGTGTGTAGCAAAATTAATTGTTAAAAGTTCGTGGAACCAAAATGTAAAAGAAAATGTTTAAATTAATATTATCCTGAACCTATAATTTGTAGCCGCACATAGCTCATTATTTAATTAGACATTTGCATAATTAACGATTTATTTTAGTAAATGTCTTGATATAGTATTTTTTGGTGATTAAATGATCTTCCAGCATTATTTATTTAGCTGTTGGTTTTAAATATGTGTAGTGAGTCATCTGCTGACAACAAAACGTACTTTACATCTTATGTGACTTGTTAACCTCTGTGAGTGGAATTGTTTTTACAGAGTCACGTTTCTGATTCCCGATTTTTGGTCTTTGTGAGTTATCTAGTAATTGTTCAGAATTCAATTAATTTACTATTCTGTCCATAAGAATTAAGCTTTTAAGCCTCTGTGAATTACCATGTGCTTCCTTAACTAGGGCTCCGACAGAATCACTGGCAACTCTGCACAGATGAGAAGGGCCTGTTTTGTGAATTATTATATGGCCGTTTGAAATACTTTTGTCTTAGAATGGCTTCGCACACTATTCATATCTATACAGTTTTTGGCATGTGTTCATAATAAAGTGTCTGGTTAAGCCCCCTCTGCTCCTAAACAATTTTCCACACTGCTCAAGTAGCTACTCCCTCCTATGAAGTACACTTCTTAACTGATGTATAAAATAGAATGACTTACCACTGCTCACAAAGATAATTATTTTATCCTGTGACATATTAAATGGGTGTTTATACCAATTTTACGGTTTAATGACTTGCAACATTCTTCACGCGATACGCCTTTCTCTGTATGAATTATCTTAAGTATAGATTTCGTTTGCGATAAAATGACTTGCCGCAAAGCACAACTTTGTCTTTTCTGTCATTGTAGAAATCGTCAAAAAATATTTAGATAGCATTTCTTACAACGATTTTCGACACTGCTGACATGGAACCGCTACTACAAATGTGAATTTTGGAAAGAGTTTAAAATTGCTTCTTTCATACAATGACTTGTCGCACTGTCAATATGTGTACACCTTAAGTTTGAGCTGCATGTTTTTTTCTGCCTTTGCAATTGAAATTGTCACATTACCCAGAGATTACTAATTGTGTCTTGTGTATCATCTGTCTTATTTAATTGAATAAATTGCTACACTGCCCAAATGTGTACCGCTTCTGTCCTGTGTGAGTTAGCATATGCGTTTTTAATCTACCTTTATGACTGAAAGCCTTGTCACAGTGCTCACATGTATACCGCTTCTCTCTTGTGTGAGTTACCATATGTGTTTTTAAAACACCTTTCTGATAGAATGACTTGTTACAATGGCAACATCTATAACGTTTCTCTCCTGTGTGAGTTAGCATGTGCGTTTTTATACTACTTTTTTGACCGAAAGATTTGTTACAGTGCTCACATGTATACGGCTTCTCTCTAGTGTGAGATACAATATGCGCCTTTAAATCACTCTTCTGATAAAATGACTTTTCACAGTGCCAACATATATACTGTTTTTCTCCCGTGTGAATTAACATATGCCTTTTTAAATCACCATTCCTACTGAATGACTTTCCACACTGCCAACATATATACCGTTTCTCTCCTGTGTGTATTACCATATGAGATTTTAAATTACCTTTCCCTCTGAATGACTTATTACATTGCCCACAACTATATCGAATCTCTCCTATGTGAGTTTCCATGTGTTTTTTTAAATCACCTTTACTATAGAATGACTTGTCACACTGTCCACATCTATACCGCTTTTTTCCTGTGTGAGTTATGATATGTTTTATTAAATTACTTGTATGACTGCATGACTTACCACAATGGCCACATCTATACCTCTTCTCTCCTGTGTGAGTTACCGTGTGGCTTTTTAACTCACCTTTAGTATAGAATGACTTGTCGCACTGTCCACATTTATACAGCTTCTCTCCTGTGTGAGTTATGATATGTGTTTTTAATTGACTATGGTGATTGAATGACCTTTCACACTGCCCGCATTTATATTGCTTCTCTCCTGCGTGAGTTACCATATGGGTTTTTATATCACCTTTACGATAGAATGATTTGGCACACTGTTCACATGTATATAGCTTTTCTCGTGTGTGAATTACCATATGCCTTTTTAAATCATCTTTGTGATAGAATGCCTTGTCACAATGACAACATATATACGGTTTCTCTCCCGTGTGAATTACCATATGTTTCTTTAAATTACTTTTGAGACCGAATGACTTTTCGCACTGCCCACATCTATTCCGCTTCTCTCCAGTGTGAGTTACCATATGTGTTTTTAAATGACCTTTCTGATAGAATGATTTGTCACATTGACCACATCTAAACCGCTTTTCTTCAGTGTGAGTTACCATGTGCGTTTTTAAATGATGTTTCAGACTGAATGACTTATCACACTGCCCACATGTGTACGGCAACTCTCCAGTGTGAGTTAACACATGCCTTTTTAAAAGAGGTCTCTGACTGAATGATTTATAGCACTGTTCACACTCTAATTTCTTTCTGTCTGACGGAGCACGTTTTAGAGAATGATTAGTCACAGATTCCTTGGTCTTGTCACGACCTGCAATTATTTGACTTGCAAACTTCGTTACCACAGTTAAATTCTCAGATTTCCTAGTGTAAAGAAATCAGTTTAAAGGTTAGCGACTTCGAAAATATTTTGACACTAAAATACATCCTAATGGAATATTTCCATTTGTGCCTAAATTTGTAAATAAGAGAAAAACATGTTTATGGTAGATAAGTTGACTTTCATATTTATTGGTCATTATATTGAATCGGTACAGCTTGTATTAGTGAGCGTGAGGTTAATTAATAAATAGCAACAACAATTTTGCAGCTGCATAACATATTCTGCGGCCTTTCTAAATTACTGGACTTTCCTTTGAAATTTTACCAAAAAACAGTATATAATATTACAAACATTTTAAACTAAAACCATTGAGATTTACTTTAAATTCTAATCCTTGAATTTCTAATAGATTTTACGGAAACCTGAAAGAAATCCTGCAACTAGAAATCTTTAAATTTGTATAACTTTCTATATACATTTACCATCAAGAAAATGAAAATGCAGATCTTAAATACTGTATAAAATACGCCATGCAAGTATTATGTGATGTTTTAAAAAAGTAATTCAGCACATATTGGATAGGTGATAATACAAACAATGCACCAATTTGTTAAAACGAAAAGGCAGTAATATATCCATTTGAATTAAATTAAATTTGTTTAGGACATATTAAGCAAAAATGGCATGATGATGGGAAATTGCTGGACTGAATACCTTGGGAGCGAATGAGAGAACGCCCCCAAAATCTACAAATTACAGCGTCAATGTAAGTAAACATGGCATAGACTGGATCCAAGTGGAGATCTGAAACATCGAGGTAACGCTCTAGTACTGAGCCACCGCAACGTTATACTATATTTGGACAGATCAAACTCACAATTTGGGCTTTGCTTTCTACTTCAGCTAATTCTCTCGGCCGGGTGACGTTTCGTCAAAAGACAGTTTGTCCATACGACATTTAGTCCACAGACAGTTTGTCATTACGACATTTGGTCCAGGGAAATTTAGTCCACAGACATTTCGTCCATAGACATTTCGTACACAAGACAATTCGTCCATTCGACATTTGGTCCAACGGATTTTTCATCAAGACATTTCGTCTAATCCACTTTTGGTCCGACAGATTTTTCTTCCAGAAGACATTTCGTCCAATCGACTTTTGGTCCAACATATTTTTCGTCCACAAGATATTGCGTCCAATCAACTTTTGGTCCAAAGGATTTTTCGTCCCCGGAACTTTTTCTCCAATAGACACTTGGTCCAAAAAATATCACCCAAGCGACATTCAGTCGAACGGATTTTCCGTACATATAATATATGCCACGGAAATTCCTTGGTCACACACTAACTCACTGATTCACTGACTCCAAAATTCCCAGGCGAAATTACTGGAGCTAGAATCACCAAATTTGGTATGAAGGTGAATAGGTGACCATGAGTAGGTAAATAAAAAATCCGCCATTTTAAAAAGTCGCCATCTTGGATCCAAATTGGTCGCCAAACCCATTTTTGTATACAATACACAGACTAAATGGCTGAGGCAAGCAATACGAAATTTGGCATTAAGGTACACTATCACTAATTTTTTTCGCAAAAATTACAGTCTCCAAAGACGCCATCTTGAACCCAAAATGGATGCCCTTAAAATCCATTCTCCACGTCGTTTGAGCTAGATATATGAAAATTGGTATGAAGATAGATCATCACCAGTAGGTTCAAATATTTTTTAAAAATGTTGAAAAAGTCACCATGCTTGATCCGATAGGGTCACCAAACTCTTTGCTGTATAGAATATACAGCCCAGATCCCTGGGTCTAGAAAGATGAAATTTGATATGAAGGTGCATAGCTACTACTGGATTACGAAAAATGTTACATGTCTCCAAAGACGCTATCTTCGATCCAAAATGGCGGACACAAGAATTCACTTTTAACACCGTTGTAACTAGAGAGATGAAATTTGGCATAACTCTGTATCATAAGTAATATAAGAAAGTATTAAAACATTTTAGAAAGTCACCATCTTGGATTCAAAATGGCTGCCCAAAATTCATTTTCCACGCCATATAAGTTAGAGAAATTAAATGTGAAGGTGTACCGTGACGAATAGATCACGATAATATAATAAAAGTGAAACAAATCGCTATCTTTAATCAAAAATGGCCGCCCGAAAAACAGTTTCTAAATCACTAAAGAAAAATGTGAAATTTTGCATGAGGATGTACCATCACGTGAAGGTAACATTAAATGGGTCAAACCAGCCTCCCACCCGAGAAGCCTGATTGTCAAGATGGACATGCATTACATTTTAGACTCTGGTTACGATAGAGGAGGGTGCAGCCCACTAAGACGCCAGAATTGGGAGCAGAGCTCCCACGGAGATCTGGGGGCAGTGCCCCAAGCGAAGCGAAGCTACTCAATATAATACATAGCCCATGGTCACTCACACCACTCACGATTCATCAAAATTCCTAGGCCAAACTACTGGAGCTAGAAACACCAAATTTAGTATGAAGGTGAGGGAAAAAATCCGACATTTTGAAAAAAGTCATCATCTTGGATCCAAATTGACCGCCAAACCCATTGTTTTCTAGAATAGCGACTGTGGCTACTGAAGTGAAATTTGGTATGAAGATACAGTAGCACTATTAAGTTACGATAATATTACTGAACGTTTCCAAAGACGGCATCTTGGACCTAAAATGGCGGTCCCTATAATACATTGTGCACACCGTTTGAGCTGGAAATATGAAATTCGGTATGAAGATACACTACCGCTAGTAGGTTAGGATAATGTTAAAGAATGTTGAAAATGTCGCCATCTTAGATCGAAAATGGCTGCAAAACCTATTGTATAGAATACACAGGCTAGCAAAATGAATTTTGTTATGAAGGTACATTATCACCAAAAGCTTATGAAAGTGTTACCAAGTGTCTCCTAAGACGCCATCTTTGTTCCAAAATGGCGAACAAAAAATCAATTTTCCACACTGTTTTAGCTAGAGATACGACATTTCGCATAAAGATGTCTCATAGCAAGTAGTTTAGAAAAATATTACATTTTTAAAAACTCGCCATCTTGGTTTCAAAATGGCCGCCTAAAAATCATTTTCACTCCATTCGAGTTGGAGAAATAAAATTTTATATGAATTTTATAGTAAGACACGACAATCTAATACAATTTTAAATGGACGTCGAAGGATCCATTTTCTAAACCACTAGCTAGACACGAAATTTGGTATGAAGGGGTAGCATAATGAGTAGGTTACAATAACTGGGGCAAATCTCCCCTATGGGGACGCAGCCCCACCGGAATGGTAGATCGGCACGAATGAGACGCATTCCATTAGGGAGTCTGGTTACGATAAAGGGGGCGCAGCTCCCCCTCCAAAAAACAAGTTGGGAGCGCAGCTCCAACGAGGTTTTAGGGCAGTGCCCCAAGCGATACAAAGCGAGTCCCCATATTATATAGCTCCATGGTTACTGACTGACTGACTTACTCTAAGGCTTACGGAACTTGCAAGTTAGTCGCAGCAGTAACAAACGATTACCATCGGGTTCTATCCTGGGCAAGATCAAGCCAGTTTTCACTATAGGCATCCATTTCTCGAATATCCCTTGTAATGTTGTCTTCCCAAAGTCGTCTCGGTCTTCCCACTGACTGACTAATCATGAAAATCCCAAGGCTAAAGTACTGGAACTAGAAACACCAAATTTGGTATGAAGGTGTACGATCTAGAGTATGTAAAGGAAAAGTCCGACAATTTAAAAAAGTTGGCAAGGTTGATCCAAGATGGTCGCCAAACCCATCGATGTATAGAATACACAGCGTAGCTGCTGGAGGTTGTAAAGTGAAATTCAGTATGACGGCATACTATCACTAATAGGTTTCAAAATGATACAAAATATCTTCAAACAAGCATGCAAAAATCCTGTTTGCACACCGTTTAAGCTAAACATACGAAATATGACATACACATGTACTATCAAGAGTAGTTTAGGAAAATTTTACATGTTGAAAAAGTCGCCATCTTGAAACCAAAATGACCGCAAACATGATAGAATACAATGCCTAAACCACTGGAGCTACAAACACAAAATACGAAGGTACATAATCACTAGTAGGTTACGAAAATATTATAAAATTTTGAATAAGTGGACGTGTTGGATCCAAAATGGCGGAACCAGAAATCCATTTTCCACGCAGTTTGAGCTAGATATACGAGACATGGCATAAAGATGTATTGTCACGAGTTGTTTAGGAATATATAACAACAGTTTGAAAAAGTCGCCATATTGGATCCAAAATGGACTCCCAAATGCTCATTTTCCATACCGTTCGAGGTATTCAAACGAAATTTTACATGAAGGTGTAGTTCAGGACAATAGTTCAGGACAGTAGTTCAGCACGAGTAGTTCAGGACAATATGAGAAAAAACTTGAAAAAAGTCGACACCTTTAGTCAAAAATTGCCGTCCGAAACCCAATTTCCAAACCACTGAAGCTAGAAAAACGAAATTTGTTACGAAGGTGAAACCCTCGGTGAAATTGGCATCATGGGGGGTTGGAGGCAATTGGACAGGGCCAAGGCGTCCTATCCACGAGCCTGGGTATTCTGTCTTCAGCAAACAGGTCAATTTGCGCGTCAAGTGGCATGGTGCTACGTCTATGCGATACCATATACTCTGGCGGGTGGCAAGAGGAATGTTCTCAAGGTACCCAGCCATTGTCAGTGAAGGCCTCCAAGTGAATGGAGGGTAATGGAGATATTTTTAAACACCTGCCATGACACATGCGCATATCGGAGGTGACCTGAAGTGTCCTGTAACATGTATTTTATATGATTTTCTCGAGTGCTTATTTTTTTTATATTATTTTTTTTTCTTTAGACATCGATATCACCCTTAAAGACTGTTATACCTCTGAAATAATGTCTTAAAACATATATGTCTATATGAACATTTTTCATGTACAATTGCCTCACAGAATATTTACTTTCCTCCTGAAACACCCTGTATATACCGCATGGTCACTGACTCACTCACTCACTGATCATCAAAACTCCCACGCCAAACTGGTGGAGCTATAAACACCAAATTTAGTATGAAGGTGTATGACCAAGAAAAATAAAGGAAAAAATCCGACATTTTCAAAAAGTCGCCATCTTCGATCCAAATGGACGCCTAAAACTTATCTTCCATACCACTAGTTACAAAATGCAATAATACTCATCCACAATGCTAGTACATGTGTATCCAACATTATTTTTGGGTATGCGCACCCCCTTTAGGGGCCAACGGGCATAGCAAGGGAGTGGGTGGAAAGTTAAAAAAATCAATATTTTATTTTGGGAATGCCAGTCAGCATCAGATTAATCACAAATGTCACAGAATTAATGCTGAGATCCTCCTTGCATGTGCCAGTGACACGATATGGTGCTCCAGCCCACCTTCCAAGAATCACTTAATAATTCACGACAAATATCCTCAACAGGAACAAAATAAATATCATCCAGCTCAGTGTGGAAAATTAATTTTTGGGTTCGCCATTTTGGATCCAAGATAGCGTATTTCGATACATTTTGTAATATTTTCGTAACCTACAGGTGATGATGCACCTTCATACCCAACTGGTGTTTCTAACTCTAGCGGTTTAGAATAGCTCCATCAAACAATGAGATTGGCAGTCATTTTGGATCCAACTTTTCAGAATACTGTAATATTTTCCTAAGCTACTCTTGGTCATACAATTTCATAACAAATTCCGTATCTCTAGCTCAAATGATATGGACAATTAACGTTTTGTGTTCTATATTTTGGATGCAATATGGCATGAATTCCAAATGTCGGATAAAGATAAAATGAATTTTATGGGCGGTAACAGCACTATGGCTTACGCCCGTCCCAATACGGGGAAGCCCATAATTTTTGTCACGTCTAAACTTAGCTGTTATATGGTTAAAATAAGAAAATTAAAACAGTAAAATCATTAAAAAGCTGAAGGTGTAAAATGTCTCCAGATAACACTTACTGGTGTAAATGGCCAGTACAACAATTAATAAAAACGAAAGATGTATAATGTATTTACCGTAAGTTAAAAAACGTGTAAGCTGTAAATGGGCCTTCACAAATAAAACAATTGTAATACCCAAAACTTAACAGCTAAGAGAAATAATAATCTCAGAGAGACGGAGATAAACCTGTCTCACGAACATACATTAGAACTCTCATCTACATACCTGGTTCATCCCCTAGCAATGACGCCATGTCATTGGGGATATTATAACGTTGTCTGAGATGATTATATCCTGGACAATGTAAAAGAACGTGACGAATACTTAAAATTCCATTGCATTCACTACAATGTGGAGGGTCCAAACGTCGCAACAGATATCCATAAGTTATGCGACTGTGCCCAATATGTAGACGACATAAAAGAACTTGCTCACGCCTACTATTTCGGCAAGATGATCTCTATGGAGCAACAGTTACCTTAATTTGTTTCAATTTATTAACAGCAACGTCATCCCATCGTCGCTGCCATTCATTCCGTGTAACTTGCCTATAATATATCAACAAGACCTGGCAGATGGCATGTGTCTTACATAGGATATCTTGCACGAGTGGAAGCTTAGAATATATATTGTTAAGGCTTTGAACAACACTCTACGAATCCGTACAAACAAGGATGCGGTTAAAACCACGAACAAGACAAGATCCAAAGCTTTTAAAAGAGCATATAGCTCAGCAGTAAAAATACTGGCTTTGGAATTAAGACAAAATTGCTAGGCTTCCCCATCTACAACAAACGCGCATCCAACAAATTCATCTGATTTGGACCCATCGGTGAAAACAGACATTAAACGCGGGTACTGACCCTGCAATGCATGAAAACGTTGCTGGAATTCAGTCATGGATGTATCCGATTTCTTTGTTGATAAAGAGATATTAACCCGTGGGCGGACAAGTGTCCACGGGGGACGGAGACTAAAGTGTACAGGGCAGACAGTTGGACGGTCTGCATTCAGAATCTCCAACAACTCTGATGCTCGGAAGCCAAGCGGTCGGGTAGCGTGAACACGGCGTTCATATAGGGTTCGTTGGACTGGGTATACTACTAAGTTATGTGCTGGGTGGCCTGCTAAAGATGATATCTTAGCAAGATAGCTCAGCACATGGTACATCCTATGAATCTCGAGCGGTGGTTCAACGGCATCAACACAAAAACTGGTCACAGGACTTGTACGATACGCGACGGTGCAGAGTCGGATTCCAACATGATGGACGCTGTCAAGTGTATGTAAAGCAGAGAAGCGTGCAGAGGAATATGCGTCACAACCATATTGAAGTTTCGATAAAATGAGTGCGCGATAAAGGCACAACAAGGTTGTACGATCATTACCCCAAGTGGGATGACTTAAAATATGTAACAAATTCAGAGCTCTGGTACAGGCAATTTTAATTTGGCGAAGGTGACTACGCCAATTTAACTTCATGTCAAATAATCGACCAAGGTATCGTACCTCCTCGACGAACTGGAGTTGTATGTCTGCAAGAAAGAGACACGGATCCACAAAACAATTTTGTTTAAGGCAGAAGTGTACACAGACTGAAAAGCGAGACAGTCTGGTGTGACCAGTCGACAAGACGGTTAAGCGTCAGCTGGATCTGCCGGGCTGCGAGGTTGATATTCGCAGATTTACAGACAATCGTCAGGTCATCAACATATAAAAGACCTTGCACAGGAGGGCGAATACAAGCCATAACATTATTCACTGCAATAGCGAACAGTGTTACGCTCAGCACACTCCCTTGAGGTACGCCATTCTCCTGTAAATAACGCTCTGAGAAACGATCACTAACACGGACACGAAAATAGCAATCGCTAAGAAAATTTGATATAAAATGGGTCATGTGGCCTCTAATGCCCCAGACATTAAGCTGGCGTAATATGCCATATCTCCAGGCGGTATTATAGGCCTTCTCTAAGTCGAAGTACACAACGAGAACGTGTTCATTCCGGAGAAATGTGTTCTGAACAATAACCTGACAAGATGGTCGACAGTTGATCGATATTGGCGAAACAAACACTGATCATTAGAAAGGAAGTTGTTATGCTCCAAGTACCACGTTAGGCGTCGGTTTATCATTCTCTCAAATAGCTTGCATACCCAGCTAGTGAGAGCAATGGGCCGGTAACTTGCGGGGTATAGTTTATCTTTGCTAGGTTCAGAATCGGGATTACAATAGCTTCTCGCCAACTAGAAGGGAAGCTATCAGTCCTCCAGATCTGATTATACAGGTTTAGCAACAAGACCTTTCCTTGGGAGGGGAGGTGTCGCAGCATTTCATAATGTACATCATCATCCAGTCCAGGTGATGTGTTTCTAATATCCCGCAAGGCAGTTTCAAGTTCCCATTCAGTGAAAGATACATTATAGGGTTGAAAATTATTAGAGTGAAAGCGTGGGGGTATTATCTCTGCCTGTCGTTTAATGTTTACAAAATTAGCACTATAGTGCTGAGAGCTGGATTTTGCTGCGAAGGCTGCTCCGAGAAGATTAGCTATCTCTTCTGGGT
>JAGDQP010026585.1:0-25777 GCA_022664845.1 Lepisma saccharinum
GACACAATCAGCTGATTTATCTGTTGCAATTATGGTACGAAGGTAGGAAGAAAACATGGAAATTGAAAATATACATACTAAAATTTTTCATATTTCAGCATATGTAAAAAGTTCTTTAGAGGCTACTGTGTGAGGGTTTTTTTTTTTTTTGCGAAACTGCACCAGCATGTACAAGAGTGTTGTGGGTCTACTGGAAAAGTAAAAATCCTCCCGAAACGTAGTTCCCGTTCCGGAAGTTATGATCAAAACCAGAAAAAAGTCGCATTTAGAAGAAGAAGGAAAAAGATAAAAATTGGAACATTGCCCCCTTCTTCTCTTCATTTTTATAAACACCAAAAAATGTAGTATATTTTTTTTCCTTTGAGTATTAAAAGCAAAAAATGACGGGGAGCCCGATTTTGATAATTGGTGTGTTGTTGGAAAACTTTCGTCGATACATTTTCAACGACACCTCAACCACCTTTGTAGCCGTAGTAGTTCTAATCCTAAGTTGTCGACGAACGGACAGATCTACATGATTTATGCTGCAGCTTAGAACTTGTCTCGTCGTGACTTCGTGAGTGACACCTCAACCACATTCGTAGCCCTAGTAGTTCCTTAGTTGGAAGATGTCGGCGGACGGACGGACATATATGATATATATGGCTTTGAACTCGTCTAGCCGAGACATTTCGAACGACACCTCAACCGCATTCATAGCGCTAATTACCTAAAAAGTACCGTGATTCATAACTTTGCGGTAATTACAGCCAGACCTAAAAAAAAAGTTGAAACTTCAAAGAAGTTGCCGTAACTAATTGTTATAGCGACATTAAATGTCGTGCATATCATATACGACACACAAATCACCGTACCACAGATTTTATATTACTAGGAGAGAAGATTAATCAAACAAATTATAATGAAACGTTAATATTTATAAACGTTGTACAAGCATGCATCTGTACTTTGTAATGGCGTCGATGAAACTTTTCCAACAACACATGAATTATCAAATTCGGACACCACTGCCGTGTATCACGCACTGTAAATGTAAACCGCTTTGCAATCAGACCAGAATTACTGCAGAAAGTCAATTACAGGTCCTCCCTTCCAGCTCACTTGTGAAACAATACATCTACTGTTATTCAGTCTCACGGACGTACCACACGCTATTAGGCGTGTAATATTTTGTCCGGTGAACTTATATTTTAGGCTGTATGTTTATGATTGATCTTTTTCTGCTTTTGAACAGTCACCAACGTAATTTTGTACACTTCAATCGATAGTATTCAGATACTTTATGAACATTAAGCTGTGCGCTGAACCTTTGTGCCTTAACAACTTAATTTGCGCGTGTTTTGGAACAGTCTTCGAGAAATTTGGACGTTATAATGCAAGCTAGACATAAAAAGTTGATTAATACTAGGTTGCACTATATTTCACTCGATCTACCCAAGCTTCCACAAGTGAACACAAATCTTCATGAAATGTCAAAACCGCGAATGTGCAAAATCTAACATTACAAAGTATTTACAGTTTTTTGAATACTGTGGTTTATAGAATCCTGTAATAATATCAGGCACGTGTACGAACACTCCTTTCGGATTTATTTACAATTCTTGAAACACATATGTGATTTAAAACTGAAAAGTATACTGCCAGAGCCAGGAATGTACTAGTTATATCACAAGGAAAAGCACACACATTCGTGGTTTTGGCATTGCATTGACGAAATCCTAGTGGATAAAACTTGTTGATAATAATGGTTGTTTTGCCCGGAAACGGTGGGCAAGGTTAATTGGTTGTGGTTTGCCATTGCCTTCCATTGGATAAAGTACAGTTTAAAGTAGATTAAAATAGGCTCACAAGTCTTATACACTTTACTTTATTATATATAAGAAAAACACACAGAAGGATAAGAGTTTCGGTGTTTTATCAACACTATGTCTGATTACTGTCTTTACATAGCGTTGATTGGTATTTTGTCTGAACAAGCTGTTGATAAAACACGGAAACTGTTACGCTTACTGTGTGTGTGTTTTTTATAATAAAGTATAAGACTTATCAGCCTATTTTAATTAAGTATATATACAAGGCTTCAGCGTAGTTTAAAGAGGGATCCGAATCACTTGTATTCTCACCGGAGTCGAATCCGACATCTCTTGATTACAAGACAGCAAGCGATGCCACTTAATCTTACAACATTAAAACTACGTTAGGAGGAAGTCAAATAATGATTAGAGGAGAACTCAGAAAATTTAGAGAAGCATCCTTAGTCACTGACTTCCTATGTAGTACTTGGAAGCGAACTAAAATAATATTTGCTTTATTACTATTACTTTGTACGTTAGTGTAGCTTAAGATATTACAACATTTTGATCTTTCTTTTCCAGCGTCAATTAATAGATGTTACCAATGGCTTGGAAGCTATTTAATTTTTTTAAGAATCCAGTCAATCTTCTATCCAAAAGGTGTATTCATGGGAAATGCGTAGATATCCTGCCGGAAGTAGCAGATGCTTTAAAATGTGGTCATCCAGTCGTTGCATTAGAATCAACAATTATTACACATGGAATGCCTTACTCAAGAAATTTACAAACGGCGCTAGAAGTTGAAGATGTAATCAGGAGTCAGGTAAGGAAGTTGTTAATCAAATAACAAGCAAAATTGATTTATGGTATAAAATTAGAGTGGCTCCAAGGGTTTTGAAGACCTTTAATTTTACTGTGATCATTCTTAGCCCATTTCGTTTTCGGTAGAAACTAGTACAGGTGTTCCTAATTTAAAACTAGTTCATTTGAATTTAATTTTTAAGGCCTGTAGGCTACTTTGGCTCAGTCCGAATGGAAGATGATGGAATGATTGGTAGAATGAAGAAAACGGGAGAACCCTGAGAAAACCCCCACACACGGTGTTTATCCACCGAAAAGCCCACATGGCATGAACAGGGATCGAACCGACGACCGCATACACCAGAGGTGGACGCTTTACCATTGAGCCACCGCGGTGCTAGAAACCGGTTCATCACTAACTCAGATGACAATGTTCTGAAGTGCGTGTAGTACAAAAATATCGAAAGAGGAGGGGGTGAGGGTGTAGCAGTAAGTCACAGTTGTTAGCGGAAGTGAAATAAACAGAAAAAACCCGAGTGTGGTATGCTCAATTTTACAGAGGTACAGGCAGCGTCGAAAGTTCTATCCACTCGTAAAATTCTTTCTCCGAATAACTTTCGAATGGATATACCGATTTGTGTACAGATTTTTGTAACTTTTTTTTTATCTTTAAGCTAGAGGAAATTCTACTCAAAACGGTCTATCTATTCCAAACTTATTCGCAGAAGAAATTTTACGACTGGGTACACGTTTTTTGGCGCTGACTGTATATATAGAACAAAATTACCGTCAAGAAAGTTTGAAATGGAAGAAGCCAATTCTGCGAATAGGATCTGTCAGTTTTCGAATCACTAGATTAAAAACTGGCCGTATAGATCGAGGTTGAGATCGCTGCTTCCAGTTTTAAAGTCAATTTATCTGTACTTATTTTCATTAAGTAACTTGCCATGAATTTTGAAATGGAGAAAGGTAACCAAATGTAAAGCGTCTGCCAGATTTAGTCACCAGATTTATAACGGTGTGATGAATTGAGGTCGCTGAACTGGAAGTTGTTTCCAGCTACCTGCTTTGGTAAAGACCTTTGCTTGCTTTACAGACAGACGGACAAAGCGAAATTATAAGAGGACCAACAAAAATGAGAGGGGTGCGAACATCTAAAAATGCAAGTATAGTTATTGTATTAAACTACAGAAACGTATGCTCTTCATTGTACTTTCATTTCTCCTGCGTTACTGAGGTATATTTTGTAGTTGCAAACTAGGATGAGCAACGCGTAGCATGTTGTTGTTCTTACATTCTCTTATGTTCCGAGTTCATTTTGGCTGTTTCTGCTCGGTCGTCCATGAAGTACCCCAGGGAATGATACTAGGACGTTCAAATATAATCCGGACTGTTGGATTTTTCGCGAAGTGATTCATGCGGCTCAATAAGTGACCTTGGACATTCCGATCGTCAGGTGTTACGTACAGTGTGGTTGTCAGTCACGGGTGAAAGCTGTGAGTGAACAGGAAGTGCCTCGGTCCGTGGAACAAAGAATTATCGTATAGTTTTTAGTGGAAGAAATCCCAAAGTCACAAATATTGATCAAGGTTTGCAAACCCAGCTGTTTGAATAGTGGGAAAACGCGTATTGAAAATGAACCGCATACCAGACGTCCATGAATTTCCATGACACCGGAAACCATTTAAGTGGTGAGTGAGATAGTGAGGAACAACAGACACATTACCGTGTAGGAACTCGCTCAACAAGTAAGCATCCGTGTTGTTAGTACTCATAATATTGTAAGAGTAATCTGGGTTGTCACAAGGTCAATGCTTGTTGAGTTCCTCTCACATTGACAGAGAACAACTTGGTGCACATCCTTGGTCTTGTTTCCAAGCGGAAGAGGATTTCTTGATGTCCTTAGACACACAAGACGAAACATGTATCGTTCCTGAATCAACCGAAGCAAGTAGAGAATGGTGCCATATAAGTTTTCCACGATCAAAGAATCCTCGAAAATTACATTCTGCTGGCAAAGTTTTGGCGACATTCTTTTCAGACTGGAAGGGGAGTAGTTCATGTTGATGTTCCACAGAATTGCAGATATTCAATGCAGACTATTATTGATATTGTCCAGGCTAGTTACGGAAATATTGAAGACAAAAAAGAAGAAATGTGGAGATCGCTTTTGTTTTCTCCAGGACAACGCAAGGCAATGTATGGCAGACATGATTATGAACAGGATCAGATAACTCAGGTGGAACGTGCTTCTTATAGCGCAGATTTTGACCTTTCAGTAAACTATCGCCTATTTCCAAAGTGTCCTAGCGGGACGGATAGCTCCGTCATGACAGGTTTTCGAGAATGTATACTCACCCAACCAAACACCTGTAAAGAGTAGAGCTTCCAGGACGCATCCCAGCGTGGGAGGGTCTAATTCGAAAAATTATATGCATTGCATGTATGTAATTTTTCAACCATTTAATATTAGTCCGTGTTATATTTGAAAGCCCTGGTAGGTGGAGCTCTTAATTTATTTTTGCTCTGAAAAAAGAAACGAAATCGTGAAACCAATTCCGTTGTACGACATTGATATTCATATTTAATTGGAATTTGTTCATTGTGTTCGTGGTTATATCTATACTTCTACGGTTATATATCTAGATTCGTACTTCTACACTATGCTTGTAAGAATATAGGAATAATAAAAAAACACTCAAAGAGTTGAACTTAGATTAAAAAAACGTAACAGTCGTAGAGCGAGGCTTACATGATACCATAAGGTAAATAAACAACGTCCGAAACGGTAAAAAAAATCGAAGAAGCAGCTTTAATAGCACTAACACAAGCTCCAATTAACCCACCTCAGTGTTGAATTGAAGCCTATGTTGATGTATTTACTTTAGAAACAGGAGAACCTGACCTTGTAACATCAAAGGAATAGGAAAATAGCAGCCACTCGGGATATGCTCCCCATGTTTTAGAGATTAATAACAAATCCCAAGGTTCCAGGATCGAATCTCGACGCAGACAGCTGTAGAATTTGCAAACTATACCCTGAAGACGAGAAAAGAAGAGCACCCTGGTTATAGGTACATAATCGTAGAAGTGAAAGTGTGGATATATAATCATGAAGACAGTCGACAGAGTTCAACTAAATATATGTAGCAATGGACAGCAACTATTGTCACTAACTTTGCGTCAAAAACATATTTTTTGTGTAGTTCAGTTTGATTAGCTTTACTTTTTTTTTTTTTTAAAAAAAGAACAAAATAAATTATAATTTTCTCTCATAATAACAGAGTGAATATTTGTGCAACGCGAAAAAAGGACAGGTCTACACGTAAGTGTTAGGAATTTTGGGTGCAAAAATGCGATATGGAAGGTGCAAAAAAAAAAAAAGAATTATTTGGGTCTAAAAAGGTGCAGATCTGAAATGTGAAAATGTATTATAAACAGTGCAAATACGTTGAACAGGATAGAAAATTCACTCGTGCATCAAAGTCCCATTATTCTGAACCATCTTGAACACATTACTAATGTCACTCACCCAGAAAACTGTTAAAACATATGACATTTAATATTTCAATGGGTTTTTTTCAGCGAGACTTCATCTGCGATCACTAAGCAAGTATTTGTAAGTAAAGAGAAAAGAATGTTCCACGTCAGCGGATACAAGTGGTGCGTATTTTGTTTTTAAACAGTAATCCAGTTCTTTGTTGGTTGCAGCCTTCTCAATACCAGGGGTTTTGCTAAGCTTTGCTCTAGCTTTTGTTTTCCAACACCCTCCAGCGCTTTCTTAACATGCATCAAAATAGTAAAGTGTGCTTAAGCAGTGCAACAGTTTGCTACGATATCTGAATTTTTACATCTTAAGCTTACGAGGCATAAATTATGGATGCATTAATAGCTGAAAGAGACAGGGAAAGAATTGTCTATGCAAGTGTTTTCATGCACAAAAAGCAACGAGCACTCAATTTGGATCATGGATAATAATATTTAGAGACCAATTTTGCACGTATTTTTCAACTTCATTTTTATCACAGATCAATAACTAAATACAATTTTAATAATAATTACACATCAAAAGGGATTTTAGCATCAATGTAACTCACCTTTTGCCCTCATACATTCAGTTTCAGACGAACGTGTTCCACACAACCCATACGGTGTAGCGTTACGTCATAAACATCACACCTTTGAATAGCTAGAATTCCTGTTCAAGTTTTATTTCGACAAGAACAGCTGTTCGCATAGACATTTATATTACTTTCCCGTACCACGAATATTCGAACGGATTGTTTTGTAAAAACCTTGAATGTTCTTTGTATTGAGAGGACTAGCTTCGAGAATCAAGGTAAAGCAATATTATGTTCCTCTTCCAGCTTTACCTACTTTAATATTCTCAGCTTCACACGA
This sequence comes from Lepisma saccharinum, assembly GCA_022664845.1. Taxonomy (NCBI): domain Eukaryota; kingdom Metazoa; phylum Arthropoda; class Insecta; order Zygentoma; family Lepismatidae; genus Lepisma; species Lepisma saccharinum. The sequence goes on from JAGDQP010026585.1 coordinate 6,996, forward strand.
GTATCACAAATAGCCGTGCGGTCTAAGACGTTAGGGCAACGACTCGAAGGTCCCGAGTTCGAATCCCGGCAAGGGCATAGATGTTTTTAGATTTTAACTAGATGTATAGGGTCGAATCGTGACGGGCCGAAGTCAAAAGTTACTAGACTGGCCCATATAAAATAAAGTTGAAAACGAGTATCACAATTTAGTTGTGTATATATAAGTGAAACACTTTTTATTCACTTTTTATAAGTGAAATACACTATAATCCATTAGCGCGTATTAAAACAGTTAATGTGGTGGGTTGTGTGTACCAAAAAATTTTGTTTTTGATCCATCGTTAAGAAAAGTTTGAGAAAACACTGGACTAAGCGAAGCGATGGATTAGAGAAGTCCTAGCATACTACTAGTACTACTACTTCACCAGGACAGTAATAATAATACTGCTTGCGACCAATATGAACGTATTAAGTATAGTAATCGATTCAAAATAGTGATTTCTTTTGAAAAACCATATATACTGTTATTATCTCTAAATCTGAGCTTATCGCTCATCCTGTTTTTTCTTTAACTGTACGACTTTATCAAATGAATACCTCGTTTTGTCTGCAACGCATTATACATGGATTTTATTTTACCTCGATAACTCTTCTGTTCACTAAGTATTCTTATTTCCTACCTCTGTTTATAATTTTATCTTTTGGTAAAGGTGCTCCACGTTACTGTGGCCACGTCTTTGTGATACATGATCATGCCTTACCGGTGCAAGCTAACCACTTGTTAATTTGTGTGTTATTTGTTTATCTGCGTTATCCCTATAGACGTAAATAACCTCTTTTCTTAACTTATTTATTTATATATATTTAAGCGTTTGTATTTTTTTAGAATGTAACCTGTATTTCATTTTATTAGGGAGCTATTCCTGCTACCATTGCAATAATGAGAGGACGAATTAAAGTTGGACTAGAGAGAGATCAGTTGACAGAATTAGCAGAATTGAAGGGTGAAACTATAAAGACTTCTCGGAGAGACTTTCCGTTTGTGCTTAGCAAGGTAAAATTTTAATGATACATGATGCTTACAGTTTGAAAATTGTTAGTATCCTGTCCTAAGTATTAACTGCTTTGGTTGATTTATTGTTTTCTTCAACTTTCAGATTAAAATGTATTAATTTAGAATGCTGAAAGTAAAAGTACAATCATTTACAGTAGAGGTGAAAGTGAGAAGTAATAGTTAATGCTTTGATCAGAGCGTCTTTGACATGATTGCAAGAGTTACTCTTTTTCCCTATAGATCATCTAATTCTATATTAAATGGGTTTTCAAACACTGTTCGGCTAGCTAGCCTGAACGAGCTCTGTCTTTGTTTTTCCTTAGTTGTATTTGCAGATATCAGGAGCGATCGAAAGGTGCTATCCCTTTTACCTTCGTAGCTACTATAGATCATAAGTTAAATAAACCATTGTTCGAATTATTCGACTAGTCGGTACATAATGGAAAATATATGAAACGAAAAAAAAAAACTATGGAAGATTTTAGAAACTGTGGAATTAATCCACAAAGTGAGTGATACTAATATTATACAAACTCGTGTAATCACTAAGATTGTATGGTTTAAATAAGTCACTACATTGTAAGGGTTACGCACATTTTCAGTTGGTTTCAACTGACAAATATCCATATTTTTTTTTTTTTTTATGCCTGAAGGGCACAAATTAAAATTCATTCATCCATATTTCTTATTTTTACTTTATTATTTTCATTTTGAATTACAGTAGGCGCTCTTTAACCCGGCGTTCTTTGGTTCTGCGCACATTCTGTAATCCGGCACGGATTGAGCCGCTCACGTTCGGACTTTTTCGGGTGGATTCGGGCATTTGTTGATGTGATATCAGAGACTTGTATAAACAGTTACTCTCATGTGTATGTTTTCTTCCCATAGAGCAGCTTATTACATGTACAACTTGTTTTAAATATCATTAGACTGTACTGTATTAATTTTTCTGTAGTATTCCCGTTAAAACTATATTAACGTTCGATAATCCGGCAAATTCGCTAATCCTGTACGGTCGTGGTTCCGAGCGTGCTGGATTAAAGAACGCCTACTGTATTTTGAAAATTACATTGTAGTTAACAGTCAATATTTATCTTGAATATATTTCGTCATTTTTTACGTACATATCTCTAATTTAAATTATATGTAAACATTACTTATTAAAAGAACATTGGTTGTTTTTGAGATTGAGTTTATGAATAAAAATTCTAATGATTAGTGATAACTTTAATTTTTAACAAGCTTCAAGTGTTCCGTTTCACAGAAATAGAGAGACCAGTGAAATAACCTAAAAAAAAAAGGTTAGGTTAGCTCTTGACAGGTATTCGTAGTTCCGTTTTAGATCGACAGTTGCTTAAATAACTTAAATTTAATTATTATTATGATCAACGACTCAGAAAATTCACAAAACACCGGACAAGAGCGTTTTTAATGTAGGGAATACAAACAAGATAAGAAAAAGTTAGATTTATGGGCGGCAACAGCACTATGGCTTACGCCCGTCCCGGGAATACAAAGAAGTGATAAATAGGAACAATTTCTGTTCTGCTCTCCCTGTGACAATCCACAGGCGTCTATTCCCAGACTTCATCTGTTTAATGTTGCATTCCTTTCCACAAAGACCCTGTCTATGTTGAAACCTGTAGTAAAATGCGCATCAACATTGTTTCTTTCAGTGATCGGGAATCGAATCCGGCTATCCCAGTTGCTGACTGAGTGTTCTACCAATTCAGTTACCATCAAAAGCTGTGTGCATATAGAGCAGTCATTCCCAACTGGTCGATGTATGACGTCTAAACACAATCCCGTCTTGCAGAAATGGCACGAAGATATTGAGTAAAACAGTGGGGGGATAATGTGGCGGATCGAGCTTCGAGTGTACGCGCGCAATGTAAGTGGATGACGCCTCGACCTGCTACGTATAATCTGCCTGCCTTGCTAGTAGAAACGAAGGAAACAAACTGTGACGTAACAGATCGTCCAGTTGGAAATTACTTCTATAGAACCTTCATGTGAGTTCAGCACAACCACTACTGGTGTTAAACATCAAGCCGGTCCACTAAATGTGGAGATTTTAGTTGAAGATTCTGGCTGCAGATCCTGCAGTAGGAAGGAGTTAGATGTTAATTTCGTGTTAAAATAGAAATTAGTTTTCACATTAAAATTAGACAATAACAGTTAGTTTTTGATTGAAAGTACCGGTAGTTCTAATAGAATATAATTTCTTTTTAGATCACTTGTTTCAAACCAAATGACTAATAACCTGTTTTTCTTCCAGAAATTAAATGGGGGAACAACAGTATCTGGAACTATGATCGTAGCAGAAATGGTTGGAATAAAAATTTTTGCAACAGGTATTTTTATATAGGTATTTGTTTTAATATATGTGTGAAAGAGATATATAATTCTGACTGCTTTTTTTCGTATTGGTATCGGAAACATCATTGTTCAAAATATTGTGTTTCGCATGTTGCTTCTGAAGTATGCAATGGGAAAATTATCGATTCAAATTCAGTTATTCGTGGAAGTTCCTTGACATCTAGCATATCGTTTAGTGAGTTTATATATATCATCATCATATTCAGCCGTTTTCTATCCACTGCTGGATGAAGGCCTCCCCCTTTTCTTTCCACATATCTCGGTCTGCTGATATCCTCATCCATGTAGCTGCTGAAAAACGCTTCATTTCATCTACCCATCTTACATTTGGACGTCGTCTCGGTCGTTTCTTTTCTCTAGGAATCCACTGTAGTACATTTGTCGTCCACCTTCCATCTGTTCGTCTAGCTATGTGACCGGCCCATCTCCACTTCATCTTCTTCGCAGTCTTGATTACATCCTCTACCTTTGTTTGTGCGCGAATCCATTCATTTCTCTTCCTGTCCCTCCAGGTTATTCCTAGCATACACCTCTCCATTGCTCTTTGTGTGACTCTCAATCTTTGAGTCGTTTGCGCATTCAATGTCCAAGTTTCACAGCCGTACATAATTACAGGTAAGACACATTGATTATAAACTTTACGCTTCAGACACATTGGAAGTTTGCTTTTGAAAATAAAGTGTAGTCTTCCAAAAGAACTCCACGTCATTTTACATCTTCTATTTATTTCATCAGTCAACTTTGCATTCGATGTTTTAAGCTGGCCTAGGTATTTTCGATATATATATATATCAGTGGAAATCCAATCCATCGTTTTTCTCTTTCGATTATGGCCATCAGTGGTTTTGATCACTCAGCACATCTTTGACAGTATCGACTATTCGCTGAAGAAATTGAAAAGAGTATTCACACTTTCTCCAGAAATGAGTCTTCACACTATAAGTTCGCACTTATACCTTTGAACCACCCGACGACTTCGAGTGGAAGCTGCTCTGAGCCGAAAAGTGGACTGTATGAAGGTGAAGAAAGAAAATTGGAAGCCTTGTAAAGGGGAACATGGAGGAAAGTGGAAGAATCAGGTAGATGGGGAAGATACGCAACGAAAAGTGCTAAACAGAGTAGGAAAAAGATGAACATTAAGGAAGAGAAAAGCAGACTGTTTTTGACCTCCATAGAAAAAGACTATTACCTCCAGTGCAATATATTCGACCTTGTTAGGTGCAGTAGGTTGCACCTGTTGGGAAAGCGTCTTGAATTGTCCTGGAGAGAGTACCCATGGCCTCTCCTGATGCCCTGACAGATAGGGCATCAAGAGAGCTCCGAAAGTTTCTTAGTAACAAGTTTTCATTGTCTTGGAAAACATTGTTGATAGGACAAAGAATCATTGTGAAATAAAACATTAACAATAATAATTGTCATGGTGAGGTTTATTTTCTTCAAGGTTATTTTAATATTCCCGAACTTATTAAATATTTTCTTAAATGCAAACACAAAAGAATTTGTTGGAAAAGGAGATGAAGATTATGAACAGATTCATCAGCAAACAAATTGTTTTTTTTTTAAAGCTAATCTTATTTGTTTTTTCTTTAGTTATTGGAAAAGCAATATTCAAAAAAGTGAGGGGGAATCACTGTAGCAAGGGAAATTTCAGATCTGAAAAAAAGGGTTTGCAAAATGTTTTAAATGGAGTTTGGTCTGGAGTGATGCAAAGACGTGAACGATAAGGAGGAAAGGAAGAATTCCTAGAAAGTTTCAGATTTTGACTGTAGAGAAGAATGGAGATGAATTGGACGAAGAGGATAAGGAATGTGGAAAGATTGAGGAAGATGGTGGAGAAGAGGAGCCTTATGACAACCATAGGTAAAGGAACATAAGCTGGCTTGACCACATCCTAAGAAGGGACTTTCTGAATAGTTCTTTCAATGTTTTCCTCAGTTTCACCAGACGACTGCTGGGATGACACCTTAAGTAAGGCCCTGGACACTGTCTTCCTCGTTCTCCGCTACCCTATCCCGGCCTGAGCCTCAGGTGCCTAAAGACCATAAATAAAATTCAATAATGTGGTGAACAGATATCTTGAAACTTTCTTCGTTGGTTGATCAAAGGTAGTGGATTTAATTAGCAAGTTGACTGTAGGTATAGAGAATGCATCTGTCGCCAGGAAGAATTTGATCATGTTAGGAATGGACGGACCAAATATAAATAAAATGGTAGCTAGTCTTATGAACAACGAGCTATTGGAAGAACGAACGAAAATATTACGGTACATTAGAACATGTAATATCCATACAATCCACAGTACAAGCATACAGAAATTCAATTGATGAACTTTGAGAATACTTCTGATTTCATTCTGCCTGTTTACACATTTTTTAAAAAATTTTCCTTGAGGTGGGAAGTTTTTGAAGAGATTTAGAATAGTTTTCAATGGAGAATGCAGTTAACAGAATTCTAGAACAGTGGCCTGCTTTAGAAACGTTTATTCCTCAGCGGAAAAGTTCAATGATAGACAATCGAACTTTGAAAGAATGACTAAACTTATAAGAAGTAAACAATCAAAGCTGAAATCATATTTGTTCTCTCTAGTGAAAAACTTTTTTACAGGATTTTCCAGAGCATTTCAGAAAGATGATCCATGTGTTCTACGTCTTCTTCGATGAAATGAATTGCTATTTCAGAACTTTGCTAGGAAAGATTTGTTAACAACTTTTCAGGGGACATTACAGGGCATGATTTTGAAACAACAATATCTTGCTTCCGAGCAACTTGTTCTTGGGCGGAAGAGATAAGTGCAGAGTTGAAGATAACACACTGAAAAAAGAAAACGGGTGTTCTTAAGAGGTGTTGGAAATCATTACTTGGTTGCTGCTAAACATATTATCACAAAATCGTTGTTCCTTTGAAACCACCTCTGAAATCTTTTCGTTGTCTGCAAACAGAAAAATTTTAATCAGAAGAGAGTGTTTGTGATATAATAAAGAAATGCAAAGCCCTTCCAGTGAACGTTGATACTGATAGATGGAGATTACTTCAGGTGGAGTTAGATGTACTTTTTTATTTTGTAAAGCGAATTGATAATTACTGGTGTCATCTTAATTGGAAGTTCTCCGCGGTGTACACTTACCCAATTATTGGTGAAGAAAATTAATATAATTTGAAACCCTAAATTATATTAGGTCCTAAACATTTGCATTATTTTAATTCACTGAACATATTTTTGCTCGTTAGGGAGAAGGTTCGCTATTGCCTTATAAATAGAAAAACGTCTTCTTCCTAGGCCACGGTGGCTCAGTTGGTAGTGCTCACCTTTGGTGCTAGGGGTCGTAGGATCGATCCCTGCTCAAGCCATGTGGGCTTTGTGGTAGACAAAAAACGTGTGCGTGGGTTTTCTCGGGGTACTCCCGTTTCCTCCCACTTTCTTCATTCCACCAATTCATCCCATCATCATCCATACGGCCTGAGCCATAGTTGCCTAAAGGCCTTAAAATAAATTCAATTCAATTCACGTCTTCTTCCTAGACACACACGAGTCTACACGAGTTGGTTCTGTAATTTCCTATTTGTGTATTCTTTCTGGTCCCTAAAAGTCCCTTATTGTGTTAAATAAGCCTTTAAAGTACCATAATTTTCAAGTACTTTCACAGTGGCAGCATTGTAAAATTTGTTTTTTAATACGAATAGGAGGCTAGCGACATGTAAGTCAAACAGTGCAATTTGATTTTATGGTCTCCGTAAGCAATATGAAAGTATACAAGTTAGTCGGATTAAGCTACATACATATACGGAATCATGGTGTTTATGAAGTTAATCAGAAACTGAATTAAATTAGCACAGACTTCAGTACTGATACGTGGCTTTGAAACTTTATAGTGTCTAAATAATAACACAGTTTTCTCTTGTTCGCTTCATAATCAAGTGTGTCATAACCAATGTTCAAAGACTACCAATTGTCCGAGTGGTTAGCATGCTTCCTGTTTGTGTGCGTGCGCTTGGGTTCAAATCTGGTGGAGAAATATATTGAACGAGGTGGTTTGCAGTCCACTTTAACACAAAGTCCAGTCCATGACAGCTGTCCAGCTCGTTTAGAATGTTAATCAGAATTCAAGCAACAGTATCTGTGTTCACAAATTGATTCTGAATAACTCTTGTGCGTAAATCTGTCCCGAGTATATATTTTTAATACTTAACGTATAAGCCAGAAAATGTATTATATATTTAATTTCATTTAGAACTTTCACGGAGGGTATACGTACGTAAAGTATTCTACTAATAACGTGTACGTAACGTAAGCGTATACACAAAGTGGACAAGTATACACGCAACAAAGTCTTCACGATTGCATCACGTGGTCAGTCATGTGACGTGTACTGCTGCATTACGTTATTAGTACAGCAATGCAAATAGAAAAAAATAATGAGTCTAATATTGTAGTGTGTTGAAGATAGCATGGTGAATAGATAGGATCTTTATCTTGTTTACAAGTGATTTCAAGTATGTAGTTCGTCATTGGCTACGGATCACGTTTAAATTCATGAATACCACATGCACACGATCACCGCCGATCATAGGAATTTAAGATTTTACACGATGATGATTTGGAGTTTTGAGTGCAAATGGATTGGTCAAATTATTTAAAATATGTAACACAAGCTTACACAGGTTTTATCCTTAATATCTTGAAAGAAAATTTGTTGTACTTCTAAATAACTATCAGGAGGTCTAGAAACTCTCTGCTTTAAATTGCACCCAAGTGGATTAAACAATTAAACAAATTTGTATTAAAAAATACGACATTGATTCCGCAGATAGTTTTCCTTCTGGCCTAGTTGAATACAAATGTTAGTCATTTGACTGTCCTAGTCATGGTAGACCGTGAATGACGATGCTGACTCAACCTTCGAGATATTCTTCCCGAATTGATTTCTGTTGCGTTGGGTAGACAACTGTTAAACAGCGCCGTACGAGTCGTCGTACTCATCCGCACGTCTAATACGAGTTGGTGGGATCGAGTCGTCAGAGCTCTTCGTGCTTCCATACTTTGTTTTTTTATTAGTCCGACCGTTGTTTTACGTGACACAGTTAACATTTTACTACACACTGAACCACTAACCTTTTATTTGCTATGTAAGTCGGTGAACTGCACAACCTTGACATTCATGTGGTCAGCGACTCACATTCACTTGTCAGAGCAGTAGTCATAATTCATTGATCACTCAGTGTATATATTTAAATGCATATATTAACACCTTACTTTCTCGACGCCCATGGTAATTGTTGTAAAAATTATGCCAGGGCAAATTTTTCACTTTTCTTTCTCAAATTACCTGCATAAATCTGTCTTCCTATTGTGTTTGTGCATTTATTTGATTTGATACTCTAGAACCATTGTAATTTTTCGTTGCAGGAGGAATAGGTGGTGTACATAGAGGTGCAGAAACCACTATGGACGTCAGTGCAGATTTAACAGAATTAGGTCGTACACAAGTAGCTGTTGTGTCAAGTGGCGTCAAGTCAATCTTAGACATAGAAAAGACCTTGGAATATATGGTGAGTTCCCTGTTTCGTTTCTTCTTTTTTAGTATGGGTTGAACTGGCAACTTTGGCCCAAGCCCGCCACGTCTGAGGGATTACATATCTCGGTGATTACTCTTCCGTGGGCAGGGATGGGAAGAGAGGCGGCCAGGGCCTTTTTTGAGGTACTATCCCGACATGCGCATAATGAAACTGAGGAAAGCTCTTGAAAAATCTCAGTCACTATAACTTTTCTTTTCTGCATATTGTAATGAAAACAACGTAATTTCATTTTAAAAAAATACGTTGGAAGAAAGCATGACTTATCAAAAGCTCTTGTTATAAAAGAGAGAGAGAAAGAATAAAGTGAAACCGGCTTCGGTGGTTGTGTGGCCTGAGGTGTTATATGTGTAGATGTAGTAGAGATGAATTCGGCCCGAGCCCAATCCAACCCGAATGTACCTAGGTTCAGAAAGCTTTAGAAATTTGTGGCCCGAGCACGGCCCGGCCCGATAAGTTTTAAAAATTCTTGGCTCGAGCCCGGTCAGATAAATTTTAAAAAGTTTTGGCTCGAGCCCCAATATATTTGTATCTGGTATAATAATAATAATATAATGCATACAAGCCTCTGTGAGTGATTGAACAATGTGATGCAGTTAGATTTGCTAGTCATTTTAAGTTCATTCTACAGGATTGCCGTTTCAATTTATTTCTAACACAGAGGATCAAAATAATCCTTTCGCTTTGAACAGTAGGATTCCTTGTAGTCGCAAATTTCTTAAATCCAGCAAAGAAGTAGCTAGTCAAAGTATAACTTTTATTTACAAAACAAATTATCAGAAATTTGACCCCACCCGCAAGACCTACATTTGCACGGTATTTAACACCGTATTAGACTGCAACCCTGACTTCATCCATCATTTCTTCCTGTGGGCCGCTGAAGTGGTGAAAGGAACAAATGGTGCGGTTTCCTTTCATTTTTATATCAAAACAACAACTCTGACTGTTCACCCCCTGGGATCCAGTGGTTGGATTGATCATATTCTGGTATTGACACGGACCATCGAGGAAGCTTCAATACGCATACTGTCTTTTGATATTTATTGAGGGAAGGGCACGCAGTCATTCGTGTGACTGACGACTGGGGTCAACGCGCTGGTGAACAACTAATCCTCTATAGCGAAAGTGGAGCCGCTAAGTAACACCAACTGTAAATATTGCATTGTTTGTAATATCTTTCACTCCACGTGGCGTGCACACAGATTTGAATAGCGAAATTCGATAATTATTGAACTGCTTTAAAGAAGAGAAAGGAGTGTCGGGCCGCCCAAGCCCGGCCCGGGCCAATGAAATAGCAGAGCTGACCCGCCCAAGCCCGGCCCGTTCAAGTCTCTAAGATGTAGCCTACTTGGCAGCAGGAATCTTCAGTGTTGTATCAAAAATCATACGTAATGCTCCATTAATTGGAACCTTAACCTGAGGTCTTCGACTGGGCCGCATGCTAGTGCACTAAATTTCTTTACATAGAACATAAAAGGAGAAAGAGGAAGAGAAGAAATGAATAAAGGAATAAAGGAATTCTTTTTCTTCTTCGCGTATAATTAACATGTCTCTACATATCTGAATGTTCTCATTTTATCTGTTGTATTCTTTTGTTCGACATGATTTGCTTTAGTCACATCGATTTCTCTGAAGACGGAGTCAGATTAGTTCCCGAAACGTCGGAAATACTTCTTCTTTCACAACAACAGTTAAGCATCTACAAATTGAGGAGTTCTATGTAATAACCGGATGTCCAGCGGTCTGGAAAAGTATGGAAAAATCAAGGAATTTCTTTAGATCAGAGAAAAAGTGAGATAATTTCAGTATTTCTCCGTTTTCTGTTCAGTTTGTGGATATTCCCTGCCCACGAAGGGGAGCAGCGAAGAGGAGTGTTGCACATGCTTGCAGGAGTTTGTGTTCAAGCTATAAACGGTCCGTTACCCTTTACTTTTAATCTAATCAAAGCTATTTCATACGCTGAACCTGCTATTGGAAGTGGAAGGTAAAAAATAAACTAATTTTTCTATCTCTTCCTTTAATTAAGTGTGTGGATGACAATCAGGAAACATGTTATTTTAGTCTGGAAAACTTAGAAAAGTCAGGGAATTTATTTGTTACGGCTCGCTGTCCCCCTGAATGAGAACCTCATAACTGGATATTAAGTATTTGAAGCTTGCGTTTGTCGTTATTAAACGATTCTTTACTTTAGCGACTTGAGAAGAAAACACCTGTGTATTTTATTTTGTGAAGACAATCAGTAGAAAATAAGTTTCATTCCATTTTAATATTTGAAATAAAGCTTTCATAGGTCCTTTTTATGGAGAACAACTTTTTATGGTCCCGTATTTGTAGACAAGTGTGTATTATTATGCTGTATAATGCAATAGTGAGTACAGAGACATAACAAAAATAAAATACACACATCAAGCATTGTACATTACATTTGAAAACTTGCTACTGGTAATCTGGAATTACATCTTCTACCATCTAAAGTTTTATTTTGACAACGGTTCATTAATATCTGATACGATGCTAAAAACAAGAGACAAACGAGCACTTCAGTAACCGTTTACTTTCACTGATTACGCACAAGTAATATCTCGCTTACCGACTTCTGCACGTACTTTGTGTTGATGCATATCTGCTTTGTAATTGACTTGAAAGGACAGCTTGTTTCTTTTGACCCAGACGTGTAGAATTGGTTAAACAAATCTTTCTGTCTTTTTCTTGAGCATTTCTTGGAGTAAAGCATTCGTTCGTACAGCATTTTATAGCAAATGTTTCCTAGCAATAACTTTACCAGTAGTAGATGTGTAACTCGTAGCATAGTCACTATTTGACTGTCCGCTCCGTTTCTTGGTAATATCCACTTAGGTATTTTCACTGTTATTACCACAATGGGACATTTACAAATTCTATTCCCATGGAACTACAACAATGTAACTGCAGTGAAAACGTGCAACAATAAACCTTTGCAATTAAGAAATGTACTCACTGTTTTCTCATTGTTTTGTACTTCTGTGTCGCTCATCAGAACATCCACTTGGTTACAAATATAAACTATCTACTCATCACAAACTCTTCAATATTCATCATCATCCTTAGGGTTAACCAATCCTCATAAAACGAAGAAACAAGCAAGCAAAGCTTATCACGACAAGCACATGTATTGGAACCACAGCCACATAGCCAAAAACAGAAATATTGAAATAAAATTTACTTTACATAAGCACCAACACAATCACCGAGTACATAAAATGCAGTCTCCCTAGAAAGAGTCTATGGCGGTATGTGCCCTTATGACATAGAATTACTCAATTTGTTTCAAGATCATAGATTTATACTAAGTTTCATATATTTTTGTTTGTTTCATATTTTCAGGAAACTCAAGGAGTATGCGTATCGACATATGGAAGTACGACCGATTTTCCTGCCTTTTTTACATCCTCAAGTGGCTTTCATTCCCCTTATCATGTGAAAACTCCAAAAGATGCTGCTTCTCTCATACATTACCTTTTCGCACTGAACTTAAGGAGTGGACTTTTGCTAGCTGTACCCATTCCTAAAAGTGAAGAAGCCGATGGAGAGATGATTGAAAGTGCTATTCAGCGAGCGATAGAAAAAGCTAATCGTTTGGGCGTGAAAGGAAAACATGTGACACCTTTTGTATTGAAAGAAGTGAACAGTTTGACTGAAGGAAAATCTCTTCTGAGCAGTATCCTTTTTGTGATTTGTGTAAAGCTATAACTTCTAATTATAAAGACAGTATGAACCGTAAGTATTTTGGATATAAGTTGTATGGTCAGAACTTTGCAGTTTGGAGGTAAGGAATACGAGTCAGAAAGGAAAATAACTAATGGGAAATAGAGACAGGTACGTAATTAAGTTTACTGCATTTACTACCTACTCTTATAAGTGGTCGATCATACACATAGAACTGTCTCCAAGAAGTAACGATAGGGAGATAAAGTACTTACAGTCTTTAAAGGCTTTAGGCATCTTTGGCCCAGACTGGGAGAAGGATGTGAGGACATGATCAGCCAGAGCCTAGTTTGAAAGTAACATCCCGGTATGACTGAGGATAAACCGTGGAAAAATCTGAGTCAAGTATAACTAGAATTGGATTCGAATACAGGACCTTTGAACTACGAAGCCAACGAACGCTACGGCCGCTTGATAAGGAGATCAAGTGTTCTTGTCATATTGGAAAGATATTATTCCAGTATTTCCTGGTGATGCTGAAGGCAGGAACACACCCCTCATGGTTACGATCGCGGATTTCGGAGTGCTATTGGGAAGGTTTAAATCCTGTTGTCAGCCATACTGTGTTGTTCAGTTGGTAGAGCGTTGGTTTAATAAACGGAAGGTCCTGGGAACGATTCCAGCAGCCGTCATCCTGACTGACGGTTTTCCAGTTTTTTTTCCTCAGTCATACCAGGCAAATGCGATGGTACCTACTAACTAGGTCCTTCCAAAATCCTCTCCTCACCCTATTCTGGCCAAGGTCTGAGATGCCTAAAGGCTATAAATAAAATTCAAATTCAGTCTAGCAATTCGAGGTTTGTTCAGGTTTTTTCTTTTAGCAAGGGCATGATGATATGACCACCTCTTTTCGCTGAGGGACGCCATCCCTCAGGCTTGTGATGGGCTCAGGCATAGCTGCGTGTCTGGCCCTTGGATACAATTTAAGAGTAAACTACTGGCACCTATTTTATAGCCGAGACCTTAGTATAGAATACCAGCATACACGGAAGGGCTGTTTGTGTCCGAGGGAGGTATAAAATGTAGAAATGGGACCAAATCTTAGTAAACTCCGAAATTTTATTCTTTAGAACTTACAACTTTAATAAAGAATTTTGTGTCTTTGACCGTGAAAGAGGAACTGGTGACAAAATCGACCTTAGCCATAATTCAATGTACCATTCCAATATTTACTTGAAGTGAGAGGAAAAGTCATTATGCGAACATTTAGTTGTACATTGAACACAGTTACTTTAATTTTAGATTTTAAACTCTGTACAATAAGAGTTCGAGTTCAAAGAAGCTTTTTAGGGATGGCTAAATGCTTTCATGGTTTCTTTGTAAATATTATCAGTACAGGAACCCCATCGAGGTAAAGGGAAGAGTGACGCAAGAATTATACTCACAAAAGAAGTGATATCCATTTTGCGAGTGACTTTCGTTGTGTCACTACGGCGGAAGTGTTTCCTTTGTAATAAAATTAAGAGGCTTAGTATCCTCACAAAGAAAGTCACTCGCAAAATGGATGTCACTTCTTTTGTGAGTAGAATTCTTGCGTCACCCTTCCCTTTACCCCGAAGGGGTTATATCACTTATTTTGTAAGGCTGCATATTAAAAAAAAGTGCATAGTCTTCATACAAAAGGTCGATTTTGGACCATGGTAGGCTCCGTATGTCAGAAACTGTACTCCTATCAAAGAAAATAAGCTTCGATTTACCCCAACTTGTTGGGGCCCGCAATTGGCCCCCCCAAACCCTATCACCGCAAAAGCAAAGACAGACAGAATGACAGAGAGGCCCCTTTCTGTCATTGGGATAAAAAGTCATTACGTTTGAACCCCTTTACCGATTTTGACGTATGATACACCGTTTGAAAGGTATTGAAGCGTAGATTACGATTCCGGAAGTTTCGGTCGCCTATATGGTCTGGGGTCAGTGCTATCACCAGAAATGTGAAATTCTGATTTTTTTCGAACCGCCGTTGGGATATCCCAGGAAGGTTCTACCGACCCAATTTTTTTTTCTGTGTCTTAGTATGGCAAATAGCCTTCAAATGCAAGTTCAAGCATCAAAATTGGGCTTATAGTTCGCTAGATCCGAAATTAGCTGTATATATGTAAGTGCCGCTAACGTCACTGGAACAACTACCGTTCTTCGTGATATTGTGCCAGCGAACCTTGTTTTTCCCTTTTTTCTGTCACAAAGATAGGTTTATTGCTCGTTAAAAATTATTACCAGTGGTGATCCGATTAGTGTGTTTAACTTCTACTTTTACTTACCGTATCCCTTGTGGAAACGAATTAGTAAGCGAAGAAAGTAATATCTGAGATAGATGTTCTGTTCATCATGAAGTAGGAAGAGTATTTTTCTGAATCCTCTTCCCGATGTTACGATTCACTGCAGAAAATGATAAATTTGCTTTGTGTAAGTTTTATGTTAAGAAACTTTCAACATTAAGAGAGCTTCCTTTTTCGCGCTGTGTGTTTCCATTGGAAATTGGAAGTATAGGAACTGCCAGTAGGGTTCATTTCCTCAGTGAATGTTGGATAGTGACAATAGAAGGGGTGCTCTGTAGATACCCTTCGCTAGTGGGGGTAGAATATCTAGAACTTGTGAAAGGGAACATGTATGTTTTTATGCATGTTTATGTTTCCTGTAGTTGTAGTTACTTTTATTTTCTTCTCTGGCTCTCTTCTGTTTTTTTGAGTTTATCGTTATTATTATTTTTTTTTCTTTCTTACATTTTGGCACCGATAATTTTACAGTATTTGCTTGCGAAAATGCGTTCTGGTATTTCTGTAACTGTTACATTATTTCCTTAAGTTACTTTTTAAAAAGTCCATTTTGGACGTTCGGGGAATTACAGTCTTCAGTTTCATGTAATTAAAATGTCTTCTTCCAGAAAAGAATTAAGGGTTTCACATAGAACGTTTAGCGAATTATTGTCCAGGCGACGAAAGATCAAATTGTTCTTCTGAGAGTTTTTGGTATTGGTTTTGTTGGTGTACTGTTTTCGCCTTACTTCAGGCGTACTACTTTATTTTAAACAGGGGCGGATATAAATGACGATGAACTAATTTTCACAACGTATTGTTTCCATTATCGGAACCACTGTATATGGCGCTTATTATACCAAAGAAATCTTAACTGAGTTTCTTCAATGAAATACAAATAAATGATGCAAGTAGTCCTCCCATTTATGTTTGATGCAAGGAAGGAGGTGACTTGGGTCCATACCAAGTCCCTGTAGAACTATATTCAATTTGGTAATTATTAAGATCTTCAGTTTAATTCTATTTTCTTGTAGCTACTAATTTCAAATATTATTATTGCCTTATTATTTGGTTTTAGGTACATATTTGACACAGTAGATCACTTAATTCCATCCTGACTGAGGTTTTTCAGAGTTTTCCTCTGTTTCACCAGGCGAAAGCCACGATGGTACAACTAAGGCCTTGACCGCTGTCTTCCCTATCTGAGTCTCCGGATCGCTGAGGACATCATCTCTTAGACATGGCAAAGTTCCCTGTTCAGCTCACAAAAGATATTCACAATATGTCTTCACAATCTAAGAAAATGCTAGCTCTGTGAGGTCCCGAGATCGAGTTGGTTATGCAGATTGTGCATCAAGTTATGTATTAATCGCAACCAACTAAAGAAGTCCCACACCTTAGGGGAACGGGGAGGTTTTCAGTGTCGAGTCATTCGTGCTGCAATAGGTACTAGCGTAGAACTTATTTGCTTACTTGTCTGAATAATGAGCCAAGGAGCAGCGAAGATTTCCGTTCCGAACACGTACGAAGTGACTTATGCTTGCCAAGAGGGTTAGAATTTCTAAAATAATTAGGGAACAAGTCACTACTGACCTTTGTGTGCTCAGCGTGGCTGCTATAAGAGGTATCGATAGATGAGGGACCAAAATCTCAGCCTGTACGCTATGAATAACAAATATATTATGTCCGAATCTTTTGATGGAATTCACTTTATTGGAAAGCTGAAAAGCGTCTGTATATAAGGCATCGGAAACAATGTTAATATTTTAGTGGATCACCAAAAAATTTGAGGTCCTCTTGTAATTTCTCTGTGCCCGTCTGGAATTAACGCAGGCTAGCGCCTCAATTAAAGTAGCTATAGAGAAACTGATTTCAGATTTGGGTTCAGTGATCTCGATACTCGATTTTTCTTAAATGAAATTACGGTGAAATTATTAAAGTATCTCCAAGCAAATCAGGCTGTACGTTAGCCACAGAAACCGCAGTTGAACATTAGCCTTAGATACGACAGAGGTAGACGTTATACTAGATATCCTGAATCCAAATTTTCCAGCCGCGTGGGGAAAGTGTTTTTCTTACTTCTATCAGTGAATACGTCAGTAGTAAAAACGGCTGGAATAGTTCGCAATGTCTTTTCTTCCTTCTAAGAAAATTGTTGCTACGATATAGGCTCTACCTTACAGATGTGAATCATAACTAACTTGTACTAGTTAAAACCTCTTCTTTGTAGCTCAGTGATAGTGATTGTGTGATAAATGAAAGTGTAGGGTTAAGTTTTTCGTTAATCTGATACACTTCTCTGGTTAGGCTTAATGTTAAGATTTACATGTGTTTCTTCTTTTCAAAAATAATCTTTTCCGCACCAATAGTGGCTTACGGTACCTGAGACATAAGAAATTACAAATGGAATCGAGAAGTTAAAATCGTGGGGTTTCTTTCAGAACCTACTGTCGTTATAATTTTAAGCTTACGTGTTTTTTTTTTTTAATTTTATATTCCAGATTGTTTGCAACATTTTTTTCTCTTTCTCCAACGAACTCAGGCTCGAATTCTTTTTTTTTTCTTCAAAACTGCATTACCGTGGTCTAGTGGTTAACACCGTGGACTTTGTTTCAATGAGGAGGTACGCTGGTTCAATCCCAGCTGCTAGTCATCATGAATGAGGTTTTCTAGGGTTCTCATCCATTTCGCCAGGCGAATGACGAAATGGTGCATCAATGACAGCTCTAGCCTCTATCTTCCCTATCTTTTCCCTCTGAAGATTGGTCGCCGAGGATGTTATCCCTCAGGATGGACAGATTTAGGCAAAAGTTGCCCATAATAGAAACATTTTCTTAAACCGTTACTATTTCTGATCCAAAGGTCAAAGTACAAAGTAAAGAAAATAAATCTATTAACAGAGTACTCGAAATTGCTAGTTTTTGTTTTGTACTTCCAGATGTGGATATCAAGACATGCCTTGACTTTCATATGGTCTCTTTTGTTTGTGTATGTGTGTGTCCAGCATAAGCTGTTTCGTATATATATGCGTTATTCGAAAATGAAATTGCTTATTTTGTGATGGTAAACTAAGGCATGCATGCTTCTGCTTATAAGGAACTAACGCTATGTTTATTTATGCAATATGCTTTATTGCAATATGCCAATTTGTGCTAGCTTACTGCTGCTGTACGGCTTTCTATTACAACAGAAGAACAATTCTTTTTAGGGCTTTAGTTCCTTTTTCCAGAATTCAGTACTGAACTTAACTGTGGGCCGTGTGTTGTAACAAATGTACTTGTTTTTGTTCTAGTGTTATTTTTATAGTTGTAAAAATAAATTTGAACGTAGGGAAAATAAAGAGGGACGAGGATAAGCGTGAAAGATATTTTTAACTAAACTTACGTCGGGCCTCTCCAAATACCAAGCAAGTTTACATCGGAAATTAATAACATCAATGGAATCTACTACATAGCACAAAAAAGCAAACCAGATTTAATCCAGGACTTCGGTAGTATGTATAAAGAATCGCTATCGGTAATCTAGAAATTATGTTGTGTTACATGATAACGTAAATGTGGAAAGATCTCAGAAACTAGTCATAATAACAATGCGATAATAAATAAAGCAGAAAATATTACTTGAATATCAAAACGTGCTACCTTGTAATTACTAACTAAAAAGAATAATGCAATCAGGGATGTGTAGTTAGCCTCACTTTCAACAACCGCTGCTTCAGAACTGTCAGTGAAAAATTGTGTACAGCTCTGGAATTTTGTGAATAGCAACATGGAAAAGTCAGGGAATTTGTTGGGGCTAAAG
>JAGDQP010026586.1:0-25776 GCA_022664845.1 Lepisma saccharinum
ATTGCCTTTACACTGTGAACAGCAAACAGTTTACTGGTGGACCGAGAAATTAAGTTGGGTATAAATCTTTACACTGTAGCAAACGTATCTCTCCTTTTTTCACGAGACATTCCTCGTAGTAAAATAAAAAACGTGTTAACAATTAACCTCCTTCACAGTAACACCATAGCTCGCTCAGAAAGCCAGACTCACCAACTGCCTTCGTAGCGAAGTGGTTAGAGCGTCTGACCAGTGTGCTTTTGGACCCTGGATCGAAACCCGACCACTTCAACATTTTTTTTTTTTAATTTTAAAGGAATATTTCCTTTTATTCTTTTCTACTTTAAAAAAATGCTCGGATTGAATTAAATACGTTGGAACGCTCATATATATGTCATGTATACACGCATTTTGAAATTTTACAGAAAGTAAAACGTTCAACCGAAAACTGGCTGAATGTAGGTTAATCCAAAAAGTGGAGGCAGCTCAGCTGCCTCCATTTTTTGGATGAACGTTGTGTCTCCTATTTTTACAGTGTAGAAAATATTTGTATTAACTCAATTTTAAGCACGGACAGTGATCCCAGGATAATTACCACTCTTGCGTGTTACTTTAACTCAGAAGGTCTGGTCTTATGGGTAAACACAGGACCGATGGAACAGTTTTAACACAGTACCTGTATTAAGCGGGGTTAAATTTGGTGCAGTTTTGTCGTTTGGGGTGTTAATCCAAATAATCTAAACATCATACATGGAAATTCATTAGTGTTAAATGCTTTATGCTAAATATGATGGTGTAAATAAACACCAGAGAAATTGACGAGTGTGCATTTCCCTTTGTTTTCGCAGCATTTCAAAATACCTATTGAACACGTCACATTCAAGTTTAGATTGTTTAAAAAGGATTTATATACTCAAGACATTCTAGTAAATAATGGCTTCTTCACGTTCCGATTCGATAAACTTTGAACCCAGAACTGGGCGAACACTCCTTATACAGCACATCAGATTTTTAATATGGTGCTTTGATATTTATATAATTATCTATATTTCAACTGAAATAACATCCACGCTCTTTCAGCGGGACTCAAACACACAAATATTGTTGCCATGAGCTGGTGGGCTTTTAAGGACGGGAACTACAGTTTTCATGAAGTGGGCTCCGAACCACTCAGTTCAATTGTTCGTGACGAGATCCTTACGAGGCGCATAGAAAGGGAGAGCGCTGACTGAACTCTGGGACAACCCGAGGTCCCAGAACTCGAGTGGACGCTAGTCTAACGCCTCATACCTTATGATCATCGAAGCTGAAATTCAACGATAGATGTTAACAAGATATTTTGATAAAAATATGTCGTCCTACTAAATAGTGCATCGGTTTATGGTAAGAAATAGGGCCCCCGAGCAGTTAGATGACACAATATTGCGGATGGTCTCATTATGTAGGTTAGGGGACACGTGTTAGGAAAAGTGATGGTGGCCATATTGATAGTCCGACTGGGTTATGAAGAGGGAAGAATCCAATATGGTTGCCGAAAGAAGCGATTTCTAGGAACTATTGCATTTAGAGTTATTACTTTTCTTCAATGTAGAAGTTCATTAGCAAAATGATTAGAAAATGATAGTGGTCACTTAGGTAGTTTATCTGTGGAAGGAATAAATACAATATGGCTGCTGATAGCATAGAAGCAACCATTCTTATGGACTATTCCACCTATAGAGCTATAACCGCCAGCAGATGCGATTTCAAGCGTAGAAGCAACAATTCTTAGGAACTATTGCACCTTGAGCTATGATTTTGTTGCCAAATTTTAGGAGTTCGTTATAAAAATGCTTAGCAAATGATGGTAGCCATTTGAGTAGTCTATCTGTGGCCATGGGGAGATTAATCCAATATGGCTTCCAAAACAAGTTATTTCTAGCAAACAAGCACCCTTCTTAGGAACTATTGCATCTAGAGCTATGATTTGGATGTAAAGTTCTAGGGTTTTATTGGCAAAATAATCAACAAATGATGACAGCCATCTCCGTGGTCCATGCGGAGAGGAAAATCCAAAGTACTGCTGAAACAAGTAATTTCTAACAGTGAAGCAAGCACACAGGGTATGATTAGCAAAATGTTTAGTAAATGATGGTGGTGACTTGGGTAATCTACCTGTTGCCATAGGGAGTGATAAATCCAATATGGCTGGCAAGAAAGTAATTTCCTGCATACAAAAGAAACATCTTCAGAACTATTGGACCTAGAGCTATGATTTGGCTACAAGTGAAGGGTGTCTTGTGATAATATATGATTTTGAACATAACACCCTACACTTTGGCACCAGAATTATAGCTCTAGGTGCAATAGTTCCAAAGATATCATGCTTTTATGCTAGAAATGAGTTGTTTAGGCAGCCATATTGGATTCTTCCCTTTCCATGATCTAAGACTCCTACTATCACCCATCTGATCACCGTCACTTGCTCATAATTTTGACCATAAAACCCTACAATTGGATGCAAACTTTATACTTCTAGGTGTAATAGTTCTAAATAGGTGGTTCCTTGTACGTTAGAAATGACTTGTTTCGGAAGCCATATTGGATTTGTCCCTTCCCATGACCCAATATGGTGGTCAACATTACTTGTTGATCATTGTTCCTATAAAACTCTACAATTTTACACACGAATCATAGCTCTAAGTGCAACTTTTCTGAACATATGGGTGCTTCTATGCTAGAAATGTGTTGTTTTAACAGCCATATTGGATTTTTCCCTTTTGATGACCATCGCCCAGGAGGTCACTATCACTTGATATTTTGGACCATAAACCCTACAAATAGGCACTAAATTCATAGTACTAGCTGTAATAGTTGCAAATATGTGGTAGTTTCTATGTTAGAAATTACTTCTTTCGGAAGCAACATTGGATTCATCCGTTCCCATGGCCTAAGACAGTAGACATCATTACTTGGTGATCATTTTTGCTATAAAACCCTACAATTTGACACCATATTTATAGCTCTAGGTGCAATAGTTCTAAAGATATGGCTGCATCTATGCTAGAAATGACTTGGTTTTGCATCCATGCTGAATTTACCCTCCCCATGAGTCCAGATGGACTACGCAGATGACTACTATCCTCTGGTAACTATTTTAACTATAATTTGACACCAAAATTATAGCTATCGATGGTATAGTTCCTAAGATATAGTAATTTGCATTCCGGCGGCCATATTGGATTTCCTCCTGTATAGGCCCCAGACGGACTAATCACCAATTGTCAGATGGCCACCATAACTTTTTCTAATACTTGACTCTCAACCTATACATTGACAACATTCACAATATTGTTTCATTAAACTGCACAGAGGGGAACATAATCGGCCTGAGCCAAAAGTTTCCTAAAGGTCTTAAAATAAGTTTCAAAGCAGACGGGGGGACAAGCAATGGCATACGCACTATAAACACTCGCGCGTATTTGCCAACGCAGATAACACCATTGAGTGTGTCACATGCTTTTGTCTTTTCCAAGACGTAGTTGCAAATCGCATCATACCTGTTAGCAATGAAGCACTTTTGGAAGACCATATTTAATTCATGTCGATCACTTCGACACTTGTTTCAGCTACTATTACTTCTTCCTTTTATGGTATTTATTTATGCTCATTGAGAAAACATTTTTATGCGCAGCAAATGTTCGGCAAATTCCGCACAAAACAACACAATGCCATGTTAATATCCCAGCAAGCCAGTTGACGTCGATATTTGGTCGGCGAAGGTGGGGCCCACAAGAGGGGGGGGGGGAGCGACGTCCGCGGGAGGGTGCTGGGCAGAGTTAGGCCCTATGCCGGCAAGTCGGTGGACCGACGGCGGCCCGAAACTGCCCCAACGACCAAGCGGCACTATGTGTTGCGCCGACTTTCCCCTAACTATTTCCCGACTACTAGTTGGTAGGGCCGCCGTTGTAGTCGGCATTCGGCTTGCTGGGATAGTAACATAACTTCAACAACAACTACATTCATTTGTATTTTTCGACCTCGTGCTCTCTAACTATATGCTTTCAAATTTGCGGTTTGCTGTGGCACCGGATTTAACACTATACAGTAAAGGTATATACTATGTATAGAGAACGGCACTGAAGAGTTTGTATCAGTGTCTACTTAAGATTGTGGAATATGTACAGTACATGTGTGTCTACACACTAAAATCAAAAGAGCGGATTCCGCTCGTTTAGAGCGAATTTTCATCGGAGCAAAGATGAGAAATTTCCGCTCGAAAAAAGAGCGAAAATCTGTGGTAGTCTATTTCAATGGAAACCTAGATATTGTATTTGTATAGATGAATTTTCATCTATTCAGATACAATTTACATCTTGTGAACATGAAAACGACGCAATAAAATGTACAAAAGTGCGAAAGGGAGCATTAATTCATATGTACTAAAAAGAAAAGTAATGAATGTACTTGGGAATGAAAATGAGTAAAATAAAGCTAAACCTGGAGGAGATTTGAACCCGGTATCGTTCGATCAGCTATCCAACGCGTTAATCCCTCAACCAAGGGTCCAACTGCGAGAATGCGTCCTCGGAATTGTTTCTTTCGTCTCGTCAGGTACTTGATTACAACGTTGAAAGACTTCTTGTACGTACATATCTTACTCCTGACGTTTTTTGGTGTATTTTACTAACAGAAAAGTTTTAAAGTTCTGTTTTCTCATTTTTAACTATGCATAACGCTATAAATTTCACAGTATAGCTTAGTCTTTCGATAGCCTTTGCTTTTACAAATGGCGAAGACCAATGGTGACTAGTAGCCATGCCCATGATGCATTGCAAATCGCTCTAAAAAGAGTGGAATTCAAACCGATCTACAAAGATGAGAAAATTCACTCCTAAACGATGAGAAATTGAAGCACCAAATCGCTCTTTCACCTTTGACGACTCAATAGAAAACCGCTCTTTTAAGAGTGAAAAAATAAATTACATCGAAAAGAGCGAAATTCCATCTAGAAAGACTATCTTTTCCATCCAACGTGATAATGTTTTGTTAGAAACCACTCTTTTTCGATCGAAAATTCCGCTCGAAAAGGAGCGGTCCCGCTTTTCCATCTAAAAAGAGTGAAAAATCCGCTCTTTTGATTTAGTGTGTACTCAACTGCCCTTATCCCTGCTGGACCCCGCCCCAAAATTCCTTTTAGTATGCTAAAAATAGTATAATTTTAGGCGTAATTATCTACATTTAATGTACTTTTCACACCCTTCAAATCCATTGACCCTCTCCGAAATTAATTTTTACAATAAATACGTCTCTGGAAGTACTGAATGGCACCGAACGATATCGAAATATCGAAAATGGAAAGTAGATAACAACAGGGAATAACAAACAAAATGTGACTGCGGGAAATATTTAAAATGAATTTTATGTGGGATATCCGATACTCGGATACGGGTTCGAAGATCCGAAACTCGGATCCGGTTCAAGATACCTGAAACCCGGATCCCATGATCCGAAATCCGGATCATCGGGGTTTCGGTTATCCGGTCCAATGGATTCGTACGATTTCGGTCGCAGATTGAAAGACCCAGTATTCAGACTTCGTTATTATAATACCAAGCCGCCGTAGCTCAGCAGTAGAGCATTGGCGTAGAATTCGGGAGGTCGCGGGTTCGATCCTAGCGGCCGACCATCCTGACTGAGTTTTTCCAGGGTTTTCCTCAGTCAAATCAGGCAAATACCGAAATTTCATCTTCAACATAGGCCCTAGCCAACACCTTCCCAAATCCTTTCCCCTCCCCTATCCTGACTTGAGCTTTAGATGCCTAAAGACCACAAATAAAATTCAATTTGTTATTATGATGCGTCTGAAAATGCGATGGTAAAACATGAAAGGCCCTGGCTCAAGGGCGCCGATCCAGGGGAGTTTAGGGGCCAAGGTTGATGTGGGCCCTCCTAATGGGGGGGGGGGGGCAAATGATAAGATGATGTCAGTTCTCCTATTTCTACAGTATATGGCCATTCGTTTCCCCCTTCTACTAAACTCTTCTCCGTTTGGCAGATCTATTTCATTGATAAATCCCTCCCTGAAACTCGTGTTCTACAGTACTTATATAATTTATATGACGTATAATAACCATCCACTGGCTAAATAAATCAATTCGTGCATTGCTTATGTTGTTTCTGGACTTTCGTGCGTAAAATCGATAAAGATCATTTAGTAAAAAAAAAAGAAAAAGAAAGAAAGAAAAATGAAAACGTCATTTTCTGTTTAAAGATCATTCATCGTGATTTTGTCATATACAAACATAATTTAAGAAAAAGACAAATATACAGGAAAAATAAGAGACAAGAAGAACTCACAGAAAAGTAGGAATAGGCTTGCACTAGGAATCCTTCAAACTGCTGTTTGGATGCAATTATAGTTTACCGTAATTTTGAGTTTCTAATACAACATGTAGAAAGAGAAAAACTATATACAGCGGGTAAATAAGTATTTGGACAAGTTCAACAAAGAGGAAGAACAGATTGTATCACTCGTAAAACATAGACCATTTCGAAATAGTTTGCCCTTTTATGATAATTTGGATGCCTTAAAATACTGTAAAAATAACTACCACTCGATACACTTGTAAGGTAATGAAAAAGTGACGACTACATAAATTCATCGCAAAAAAGTATTTGAACGACCCCATGCTACTTTCGATAGAAATGTTCTAGGTATTCTTTTGTCTACAAGAGCAATCTACGTAGTGTATTGAAGCAATCCGCACCACATCAGGCAAGCCAAGTTGTGGAAAGTTATGCATCAGCTTGTGGAAAGTTATGCTTACCGTTGGATACATAATAAAGGAACATAAAACAGAGCAATTATTGCAGAATAGAATCCATTCTGGCCAAACAAGGAAACTAACTGCCGGGAATGAAACCTACATTCTTCAGCCTGTGAACAAAACTCAAAGAATTAGTGCTAACGATTTGGCTACTTCAAAATTATCATAAAAGGGCAAGAGATTTCGAAATGGGCCACGTTTTGTCTGTTGTTCCTCTTTGTTAAACTTGTCAAAATATTTTTTTCTCACAGTAGGTGAAACAGAAGCTTCTTGAACCAAGCCTGTCGAGATCGAGAACCGAGAATTAAAAGAAGATAAATAATATTTGTCCAATAAAGCAGTAGCACGGCGGAAGGATGAGCCGGACAGAAAGAGAACCACATTTGGAAAAGCTGAATAACTCCACTGCAAAGACTAACATTATTCTATGTTATTTCCTAATAGTGATTTTTTTTAACGTTATACAAACATAATTAAACTCTGTAATAGCTGGGCCTGGGGAAGCCTTCATAATGACTATATGTATACTATTATATGTTTTTATGAATATACAATATTTGGCAAAATTTGAATGGAATTTAAGATCATCATATCTGGCAACAAAATACGTATCTAAATGGCCCCCCAAAGATACACAGAAATCTGCGCCCTTGCCCTGGGCTCACCTTCCCCATCATCCGCCTTCCTCAACCGGCCTGAGCCGAAAATGACAAAAGACCATAAATAAAGCCAATTTAATTCAATTTATCTGAAACTTGAAAAATATATTTTATAGAGATATCTGTGTATTTGATTGTTATTGTTTTCTTGTCCAAAGTTAGCTTATAGGTCTTTTTAACGTCCTTTATTTTTTTCTAAAATACATGCTTTATATCTCAAAAGCAAATTAATTTGAAAAAGAAGTTTCGTATTTCTTTACATCCCTGCATGCTTAAAAGGGGAGGGTGAGAACATGTTTTTGTTCTTTCCTTTTAACAACGCAATGAGTTATTGTGTAGTGACTGATAACCACGTCACAGGGCAAAGGGTTGTCACGGTAGGTTAAGTTGGAGGGTGGGGTAAGGTGCTGTAGATTACTTGTTTTCCTTTTGTCGATCCAATGTATGTATTAGTGAATATTATATGACTGGTTTCAGAAGCATTACTCTTGCAATACATGTATAACTTAGCAATTTCTTATCTCTTTCTCTAATATTGCTTTCCCTCTCACCCTCACAACACTCCAAAATGAAGAGTAAACGAAATCAAAGTAAGACTTATCGTTTGGTAGCCGAAAAAATCTAAAAAAAAATACACACGAATTAGGAAAGACTACAATGATGTGTTCATGAACCAAAGATCCGAGAGCCGAGGTTTTGAGAAATTGTGTCCTGGTGCCACAAGGGGTGAATCACATGACAGGACCTATCTCACTACTTATAAGGGGCCGCGGTTGCTCAGAGGTAGAACGCCCACTCCTAGTGCTTGGAGTCCACGGTTCGATACCTGCTCGTACCATGTGGGTTTTGTTGTGGACAAATACCATGTGCATGGGTTATCTCGGAACTGCCCGTTTTCTTCTACTTTCTTCATTCCATCAATTTTCTTAATGGTTTCAGACTAAACTAATGAATTCCAAATTAATGTTTAAGCTTAAGCCTACCTTAGCCTAAGTCTAAACTCCGCCTTTGCAATTGGTTCTAAATGTTTAGAGAGTTGTTTGACGTCATATTTTGGCTCTCCATTCATCACTAGAATGTTTGTGCTTATAGCGCAGTACGTCAGGTTTAGGATCGTGTCTATGCTTGGGACACGGCCTGACCCAGTGACCTGATTTAGGTCCCATCATCCGGAAGACAAAGTAGAGCATTTTATTATTTCCTTGCGCCTGAGGGGTGAACGGGACCGTAGGTATTACCCCAAGAGCACGAAAAATACGAAACTGGAGCTCATTAAGATCTCAGACCGGGTCAAGTTTTAGACCGGATCACCTATGTCCGAGTCAGGCCTGATCATCAAAACTGACCTAGTTTCAGCTTTGCCATGCTTATATTTCATCTATATAAGTTATTAGTATTATTTTTTTCTCAGAATTTCAGAAAAAAATGGTATTTCAATATTTCTGTATTGTTCAGTATATTGATACTATTCGGTTGTATATCAATATTTTTAAAAGCCGCAAGTTCAAGTAATACGTAAGCATTAAAAGGAAAGGGTATTCAAGCTTGGCTTATTTTCTATGTCAATGGAGAAAGGACATGACAGCATTGCTTTCGTAAGATTCCGTTAAAAACATATTGGTGTAAATTTAAAGATTTAAACAATTATTTCGTATACTGAAGAAACTGTTTAAATATTTAAATTTACACCGATTCAACGACAAAAGACCGAATGCAAAAAGAGCGAACGACAAAAGAGCGACTCCAGAAAAGCGAATACAAATAGGGCGTATGACAAAAAGTGCGACCTACTAAAGGAGCGAATGACAAAAAGAGCGACTACCGAAAGAGCAAATGGGAAAAGAGCGAATGACAAAAATAGCGAATAACAATAAGAGCGACTACTAAAAGGGCGAACGCTAAAAGAACGAACGCTAAAGAGCGAATGACAAAAAGAGCGACTACCAAAAGGGCGAATGTCAAAAGAGCGAATGACAAGAAGGTAGAATAACAAAAAGGGCAAATGCCAAAAGAGCGAATGACAAAAAGGTCGAGTAACAAAAAGATCGAATGACAAAAAGAGCGAATGACAAAAAGGTCGAATAACAAAAAGGGCGAATGACAAAAAGAGCGAATCACAAGAAGGTCGAATGACAAAAAGGTCGAATCACAAAAAGGTCGAATGACAATAAGAGCGAATGCCATATTTTGGTCATATGATGACTTGTTCAAGTCAGTAAGTAATCAAAACTGCATTTTGTTTCGGCACGATCCTTTTACACGTTAATTACAATCTATTGGTTAAATCCATTCTCACATGCGACTGATTGTATTATTATCCCATGATAAATCTGTCATATCCGATGTACACGTTCTTGGAAATCCGGTCAAACCAGTGTCCGGACAGAGTTCATTTCGGACACCCGGACAAGGCTATTAAAAATTAAACTTCCCGGGGCAAATCCGGAGCTCAGCGTTTCTGAACCTTTTTCATCCTGTGACCCCCTTTTACCATCACGTTTGGCCGGAGCCCACAGAAACAGGACATTCAAAATATGACAGTTGATTTGCTGTATTTGATAATAAAAAAGGTAACGCTATCCCCTGTGCGATACGCATGCGCCGAATTTTCGACCTACGGTACAAAGTGAGGTGGTGGTCAGTCCCACGCTCGACCGCCTTTACCTTCTCAAATTGCCCAGGAGTACCAAGGGTACTCTGGTACTCAATTTGATAGGACCTTAGGGCGTCAGGCTGGGAACACTGTGAAAAGTCTCCAGCGTCCAGGCCGAGATTTGAACCTGGGCCACCCGATTCGTATTCAGACGTGCTACCGCCTGAGGCGCCGCTACTCATTTGGTAGTAAATATCCTAATTATATTTATCCCAATAAATATCCAAAAACTATTACACAAATTACATTCTTTAGTAATTATAAAAGTAGTAAGCAAAATAAAATACTTTGACTCGCCAAAAAATAAATGCACCTCATCCTAATGCAAATTCTGTAATAGACTTACTTGTTCCTCAGCAATACAGGATAACAAACAATGGTGAACCGTTTCTTCTTTACGACAGTGGTCCTGATGAAAACAGGATTTTACTGTTTTCCACAGCTAGAAATTTGGAGTACATGAGTAGATGCCCACGTTTATACGTTGATGGTACATTTACGTCTGCTCCACCACTCTTCAGTCAGGGGGAGCACGGGATTCATTATCACAGTGTTATTCCAACAGTATTCATTTTAATGACAAATAGAACTCAAAATTCATATTTTCGTGCGTTAGAAGCATTGAGAAATCTTCAACCTAACGTAAATCCCGAAACAATCCTAATAGATTTCGTAATTGCTGCAATGAACGCATTTTCTACATCGTTTCCTAATGTAAGAAAAAGGGGATGCTTCTTCCATTTCTCACAGTGTCTCTGTATAAAAGTTCAAGAATATCCAGGTGTGCTTCAAAGTTACAGGGAAAATGCAGATTTTGCTCTTAACATCAAATTACTGGCATCGCTAGCATTTGTATCCCCACGAAATGTTGTTCAACCTTTGAAAAATGAATAAATTTAGATTTTTTTGTTGAAAATCTTAACATTTTGCAAGGGTTACTAGATTACTTTGAAGACACGTGGATTGGCCGACCACAACGAAATGAAGATCGTAAAAATCCATTGTCTGCTGTTGACACATGGAACTGTAACGCTGCAGTATAAGACCAACTTCATTGCACAAATAATGCAATTGAAGGATGGCATAGAAGATTCAACCATCTCCTAGGTGCACACCATCCAAATGTTTGGTCTCCTATTGATGCATTAAGAAAGGAACAGTCGCTCAACGAAGTTCAGATTGAGCAATACGTTGCAGGGCATGAACCACCACAAGCAAGGCTTGTGTACAGACGATGCGCTGAGAATATAAGGAGCTGTAGAAGATTTGGGGAATAGACCACTTTCTGACTTCCTCCGAGGAATAGCCCACAACTTCGAGCTTCAAGTGTAATAAAGGTTCAAACATGATTAAATGAGTCTAAGGCGACATTCACTTCCTTTCGTGGGTACTTTGAACATCATTCATTCTGTAACGAAGTGTCAAATTTATTATAGTATGTAAGAATTAATACTCAGTGAAAAAAAAGTAGGGCCTACAACTAAGACAGAAAACAATGTACAGTATATTTAAACAGAAATCAGCACACGGAACCTTATTTCCACGCTTCTTCTGTTAGCTAGGTATTAGTAGTTTTTTGGTTATGGCAATGTTGTTAAATATAAAGTTCAGTTGAATTTGCCATTTCTTTAGGATAATATTGTAGCACCCCAGTTTCTGGCTCGTATATAAAGTTGCATACGTATTTCTTCATTTCCAGTGTGGAATATTATCGACTTTTTTCGATGATCTTTCTGTCAGGGGTAATTTATTTAATTCTTTTTGAGACTTTTCTACTACCTTCCTGGCAACCCTTGCTTGTCTCGAATTACTTGATAGGAAAATGATTTTTATGTATTTTTTTAAAATTTGGTCATATAGTGACTTCTTAAACTCACAAGCAAACATACTGATGGGGCAGAAAAATGTTCTAAATTGTCTTTTTCCATCATGGTTAGAATGTCAAAATATGTGCACATACAAATTTTGGCAACTCGAGGGCAATTACTTTGAGAGATATTGATGATATAATAGTCAGATTCTTGTTATTGGAGTGTGAAGAAAAAGCGTGAAAAGACCCTTATATTTGTAACTTGCTGAAAGAAATGGAAATCAAATATAGATACATAGTAATGGGTACTGGGTGGAAGGCTCGGTAACGAGTATAAAGATTAGTTATTACGAATGGATATACTTGAAAAACCAATAAAATGTAAGGAAGTTTCCAATAATACTAAAACCTAAATGTAGTTTAATTTAACTCCGGCCAATAATCAACAATGTTAGAATATTTTTATTGTTTATTTTCCATTTGAGCTCGAATAATATCCATAGTTTGGTTATTTAGATATTTTGCTTGCATAATTGGATTTGCATGCAAAATCAAGCAACAATGGTACAAATTCGACAGAAGGATTATCGTCCTTCTTTTGTTGGATAGTTACCACAAAGAAGAGATGAAGATGAAGATGCATGCATCACTAGACCAAGCGCCAAAAAATTGTTTAGAGATAATTCAGTCATGACCACTTACTTAACTTTTATGAATATTTCTTGGCAACCGTTGCCAATACATTGATAGCGATTTTTAAAAATAGTTCACATTGTTCCCCAACAGAATACGCCATATATATATATATATATATATATATATATATATATATATATTTGAGAAATGTCGCTTGGTCTAGTAATGCATAACATTGTCTAATTATTTAATCATGCTTCATTTTATTGAAATCTTAAAGAATGGAGAATGTAGTAGCTTTCTGACGTCCCGAACGTCTGTATTTTAGGCAATAGGCATATTTAATGAATACGAAGTTTCCTATATTAGAGCTGCACTACATAGAAATAGTAGCTAAGTCAACAGAAAAGACCATTTACATTACATAACAGTGCATAGCCAATTTAATTATTTATTAAATATTATATTTCTTACTGAAGGATAATGTAAAGCAGCGATCTCCAACAAAAGATGGCAGCACTATCTCCGTATATGTATTAATGTATATGAAATTTCCTTGCTTCTTCTATAAATTCAAGCCTAGAGAGTTCAAACTTTCAGGGAAGAAAGTTCATAACAAATTCAACAGCATGATCGATGCCGATTTTTTATTTTCGTTTTCGTTCTTTATTGAAATCGCTTCATTGTTGTTGTGTATATAGAAACCTATAACAATGAAGCTTTTTCAACAATGAACAAAAAAGAAAATTAAAAATCTGCATCGATCATGCTCTTTAATTGGTTATGAACTTTCTTCCCCGAAAATTGGAGCTCTTTAGGCTTGAATTTGTAGCAGCAGCAATGAAATTTTGTGTAACAATGAAAATACATTAGACATATACTGAGGTAGTACTGCCATCTTTTGTTGGAGATAGTTGATTTACATTAACTTTAATATCTCGTATTTTCTTGTTTTTTGCTAGTTTAACACATTGTTTGTGTAGAGAAGGTTCTGAATGATTGAAATTATCGATTCGTTTTGTTGCGATACCACATGTAACGATAATCGTGAAGAAATTCAGTTTTAAAACTAGTTTTTTGTGTCTTATATTCTTGTAAACAACTAATTCGAAATAGTAGTAACTTTGATATATGGAATGAAAATAATGATCTTTTCAGCAAATTTTAAATAAAACTGTACTTCACGGTGGTGAAAATATGAAACTAAATAAATATACTTCATTCTTGTAATTATTGGATTTTTATTTAACCTTTTGAACTCAGGTAAAAGTATTTATAAGTGTAGCAATTTTGTGTTTCATTTTCTATATAATTTTTCCGATTGTCACCCCCTGACACAAAATCTACCAGAGAGAGAGAGAGAGAGAGATAAATGACGTAATTTTTAACGGATTGAACCAAACTTTGCACAATAATTGATTGTCTAAATATCTTGGATGGGTTCATGATCGGAAGAAAAGTTTCAAAATGAATCATTTGAACTTTTAAAAAATTCCTCAATTTTGAACCGATCGGAACAAAACTTGGTACAAAAATTGGTATTTATAATAACTTAACTGTGTGTGAAAATCAACCATTTGAAATTTTAAATGTATCTTCTCGCGCGGACCTGTGCTAAAAGGTGTATTTCTTTGTGAAAAAGAACAAAGGAAAGGGGGTTCCTAACGAAGAACTAGGAGCTTCCATATCTGAAGACAAAATTATTAAAATTTAAAAATCTTAAGTTTTATGATGGAGATTATAGTTTTAAAATTATATCTATGTGTTATTCAACTCACTGTTAATAGTCAATACTACTACTACTAATAATAATAATAATAGAGTTTACAATTCAAGGTATGTGATATTTTAATTGTTATAAGCTTGTGGAGCCGGTATCGTTAAAGAAGGCTACGGACAAAAGGGCGAGGACATTTCCGAGACAGAACGGCCCTGCGTCAAAAGGTCATTCGCTCTTTTTGTCATTCGCCCTTTTTGTGATTCGCTTTTATTGTCATTCGCCCATTTTGTGATTCGCTCCTTTTGTCATTCGCTCTTTTTGTGATTCGACTTTTTTGTCATTCGCCCTTTTTGTGATTCGACCTTTTTGTCAATCGCTCTTTCGGCATTCGCTCTTTTGGTAGTCGCTCTTTTTGTCATTTGCCCTTTTGGTAGTTGTTCTTTTTGTCATTCGATCTTTGCCCATTCGCCCTTTCGGTAGTCGCTCTTTTAGTAAGTCGCCCTTTTTGTCATTCGCCCTATTTGTATTCGCTTTTCTGGAGTCGCTCTTTTGTCGTTCGCTCTTTTTACATTCGATCTTGTGTCGTGCTATCGAAATAACGATAAGAAACTTGATATGCCTTAGGTAAGCACAAGATGCGGGGTCGGGTGTCTGCTTATTTATGGTTACAGAAGGGAAGGAGTCTAAAATTACTAAAATGTGCTTACGTAATACTTAAAAGACCCCTTTGTGAGTGTATGTGCGTCTGTGTTCCTTTCAGACACATTAGCTATATTCTGTAACAAAGATAGAGCCATGTAAGTCCAATTTTGGCCAAAAAGTGATTAATGCACTTTTGCACAGCACTCGGTAGGTTTCAAATAACATTTGCTCGATACTTGTTGTAAACATGTTATTAATGTAAATAAGTAAGTTTATTATGTAGTATGTCCATTAAGTTTGTATATGAAAGTAATTAGTTTTTCCTGCTTTCTGAAAAACAAGGGTTCCTGACTTATGCGCTTGTAGCTCTCAGGTAGAGAATTCCTATTCATGCTGAACAGAACACACTGAAAAATCGTTAGACTCACATTCTGAAGCTGGCTTAACGCCCAACGGAATTGCATAAAATCTCATTCTTTTTCTTGTTGTAAAGTGAATACACACGTGTGCGAGTTGGTGTTTCTCTGTGTTGATAATTATGACAACTTTTGTTGAGCGACAGATACACGCATTGTGTATACAAGTGCAAGCAAGGGTTGCGTGATTTGCAGCGAAGGTGTTCTGGCAGTTTGTCTTCTGCTGATTGAGTGTTTTGCCAGCGAACCAAAGAATAGAATTCACGTGCTTGAAAAGATTGGAAATCGACCAAGGAAATAGTTAAGTGGTTAAATAGATTAGGAAGTTACAAATGTTCCTTCATTCTCCGTATTTCAGGTGGCTCTTTCAAAATTCCCGATGAGCATTCAAGTCATGAATTTCATCTAATGAAGTTAGAGCTTATAAAGAAGAACAACGTTCCGTGTTGAAATTAATAAAATGTTACAACAGTTGGCTACTTCAAAATATATTTCTTGTCAATACATGTTTGAAATACCATAAAAAAAGACACCTTAAGAATTGTGACTGCGTGAGCTCAGGCTTATGTTTATTAGGTCTTGCGCCATTCATTTACTCTATTATACAGGGTGTCCACAAAATCTGTCCCCACCCCTTTTTCTCCTGAACTAATGAAAATAAGAAAATGCTGAAACACGTATTCCATTATTTTGAGAGACGAATATTTTAAGCGAAAATAATTCTACCTCTGACCCCTCGGATGGGGCTAGGAGGGGTCAACTCAAAAATTTCAAATTGCAAGGGGGGTCGTGTAACATATCGTTTGAAAGGTCTTCATAAGAGAAAAATTTTAGATCAAATCCGGGATCGATAAGTTGCCTCTATTCAAAATGGCGGGGGGTCAAACTTCGAAAATGACAATTTTATTACAGTTTTTTCTTAGGCTGTAAGAGTCGAAGAGAAATGTACGATGTGGGAAAATGCTCATTTAGCGAAACTATTTCATATACTATTGATTTATTAACCAATAACGTCTTCAAGGTTCCAGTGTTACCACGAGAAACTTTAGTTCTATTCCCTCCAAAATGTCTGTCCCCACCCATTTTTCTCCTGAACTAATGCAAATATGAGAAAATACCGAAACACGTATTCTATTATTTTGAGAGACGAACATTTAAGCGAAAATAATTCTACCTCTGACCCCTCGGAGGGGGCTAGAAGGGTGTTAACTCAAAAGTTTCAAATTGCAAGGGAGGGTCGTCTAATATATTGTTTAAAAGGTCTTGACACGAAAAAAAATGGATCAACTCCGGGATAGATATGTTGCCCCTATTCAAAATGGCGGCTAGTCAAACTTCGAAAATGGCCAATTTATTTTATTACGATTTTTTGCTCAGAATGTAAGAGTCGAAATGAAATAGGACAAGCTGGCTAAATACTCCTCTCGCAATGCTATTCGGTACCACTAATAATTCTGCAGTATGAAATATAAACAAGTATCTTGTCTAATCACCCCTCAAGATCTAACTTGGAACGTACAAAGCAAATACGTAACATGGAAAAGTAGTAAGACATTAAGCACATTTAACAGATACTACTATATGATAGTCTTCTTCAAACCGTGTTTCTACTCCTTAACTACCAATACCCCAAACATATTTTTATTTGAATATCACATTCCTAATAATCCTGACATTTTTAAAGCGGAAAGCTGTACCATTCTTGAATGTCTAGGCTTTGCCATGTTTCTTAAGACTAGTAAATAGTTATAATTTTATTTGACTCAAAATCAATGGTTTAAGTTCATAAGTTCTATATACAAATCTCTTCCCTAATACCAGACTTACCCAAGCTTGCCGCTGCTGAGGTTTTGCCTTAAGCTTGGATTGCAAGTCTGTTGATGTCATGCGAAGATAATGTGTGCTTAGTAGTTCCTACTTTAGCAGCTTGCAGGAAGCTAACAATTTCACAGAGAGTATGCCAGCTAATAACAACATTGCCAGTCACTTGCATTGAGCTTGTCAAACTTAATATTGTGTTGAACTTGAATGAAAACACAAAACAATCGTGAATCGTGTTGGAACGACGTAAGTGGCTTGTTTGAACAACCCGTTGTTGCTGGTTGTTGTAACTAGCCTTATTCAGCCTTTTTGGGAAAACCGTTGGTATCTTGTTAAACTTGAAATCTATTTGAATTTTGTTTCATTACACTGCGCTGTAGTCTCAGGGCGAAGAAGTCCCATCACGTGACAGGACTCTTTCGTCACAAGCTAAGCTCCGTTTGCTCCCTCTCCTTTACAACAGTCATCTCTTTGATGAGCTAAATTTAAATAGCGCTTGGAAAGTTTGTGCAATGAGAAAATTGCAAGTTCTACATGAAACTATTACACGTCCCGTGTTTAAAATTATACAGTGATAAAAATACTCTCTATGCCCCTATATTCCATGTCTGAGTTTTTATATTTATTTATGACCTTTAAGCATATAAGACTCAAGCCGGGATAAGAGAGGGGAAAGGATTCGGGAAAGTGTCGGCCAGGACCTACGTTGAAGGTGCCATATCGGCATTTGCCTGGTGTGCCTGAGGAAAACCCCTGAAAAAACCTCAGTCACAATGGTCGGCCGCTGGGATCGAACCCACGACTTCCGAAAGATACGCCAACGTTTTACGATTGAGCTACGGCGCACAGTGGTCGGAAACTGGGAAAAAGCAGTCAAAAATCGATTTTGTCAACGTCGCCGCCTATAAAATCGGTATTGATATTTGATTATAAGTATTTCTCCTGCTTCCAAACCCGCAGTTTCAGGACACAGGAATAGTTTCGCTGTCCAGAAAATGCATGGAAACATGAACAAATAAAAGTGCCGAAAAATCAGTAAAAAATGAACGAAACAATATGATATGTTTAAACTAGTTATATCGTTTCCGAGGTCGATGAAAGCGGTTGGATAGTACATTGAACTCAATTACTGTGTGTTTAGTGAAGAATTTTATTTGTTATCCATTGTCATATCATTTATATGATAGATTTGTTAGTGTTACCGAAAAGTTACAGATATGCTTATGTTAGTAGCTCTGCAGTCTAAGCTTATCCTTGCTTATCTGCAAAATAGGTTGTATTAAGTTGACCATAAGTAACACAAAGGTTGAGCATTGGAAGTAGCCGCATCCAAGTGCAGCTGGAGGACTCAGCCCTATCTAACTGCAAGTGCGTGATGAGTAATGTTGTTGTGATCGCAATCGAGATCAGCTATCTGAACCTGAGAAAGGGAAAAGGCATATTGTCTTGTACGTAATTTGGATTCCGATTGGTCTTGTACGATTGGTATTTCATGTCTTCTTCCCTGCATATGATATTATTTCATGGGAAAGCCTTAATCGACGCAACGATCTTGCCAATCGGGTGGATGTCTGAAGAAGCCAAAGAGGCAAGAAATAAAGATTTTAAGTACTCGAGGCTGCACAATAGTCGCAAGTGTTCCCGCGTTTCAACTAACGAGGATGTGATTCACAACCTTCTAATATCTTCAGACCCGTTTATTACTGGGTTGCGACCTCAATGGACTGCTTCTCCTCAACTTGAACTGGTCGAAGAAGCGAAGCAAATGTTGTCTCCACCACGTGCAACTATTGATGATCATAGCGTAGATGACGATTCAGTGGATTTGAACTAATCTTGACAAAGGATTTGATAACACTAAGGTAAGAAGTACCCTCTTAGGTACTAACATTTTTTTCTTTTATTGACATTTATAGCTGCA
Source organism: Lepisma saccharinum (assembly GCA_022664845.1). Taxonomy (NCBI): domain Eukaryota; kingdom Metazoa; phylum Arthropoda; class Insecta; order Zygentoma; family Lepismatidae; genus Lepisma; species Lepisma saccharinum. Next base: position 19,067 of record JAGDQP010026586.1, read on the forward strand.
TATCTTTACTTGTTAGGTTACGTTAATATTGGTCATCTGAGTACTTTGTTGGTTTTTATTCATTGTGTAAGTAGTACGCATCGCATTTACCACGATCATAACATACGTTGGATTATTTCCCCCTTTTACAGATAATACATTGGTTGAGGAGGTTAATTTTGTATCCTAAGGCCAAACACACATTTGTTTTACACCTTCTTTTTATTAGCTGCACATGCAATTAGATGGAGAGCACATTGAACCCGTAACCGCTTCTTGGATGCACATTAACACCTGTCATCACTTTGTACTGGCTAACGACGTCCAATTCACATCAGGCGTCAACATGTTATGTTTTTAATTTACAAACTGTATGTCTGATTCACGACGGTGGATTTCAAGATGACGGCTTTCATTATTCCGTGTCTTCCCCAATTTCTCCTCACCTCTATTACTTCCCTACATTGTTCTTTTGGTTATATTTTGCAGTATTTGACATTTATGCGGGGGTTTCCACACTTTTGGACCACCCTGTATATATAATTGCACGTATTGCAGCAGGGGTTCATCGAATCACTTTCGCTGTAGTTGCAATAGATTTAGAAATGACAATTACGTATAGAACGATAGACAGACGTCCGTCAACTTCCATTGTTTCGGAATAAATGATTTTTGTCCGCTTTTTCCAAGTTTCCGACCACTGTGCGGCGGCTCGGTCAGTGTTCAAACAATTAAGAGACATATCAATTCTATGATAATTGTAAAAACAATTGAGCCCTTCAGTTGCCTATCGAGCCATGTTCATTCTTGTTGGAAAGAGGGTTTATCGATTAACATGGATCTGAAAGTTATAATCGTTCAGCTGACAAACGACTTTAGACCTCGTTCAACCTACTGAAGGTTAAATCTCACCATCTGTCTTGGCAAATCATGAATATGATGGATTAAACCACAGATATAAGCCCAGAAAATTATTTCCTGTAAAATTTGTTGAAATGGACTTGGTTCGTTAGGCAACTGAACTTCTCAATTGTCAATACATATAATAACAACGACATTATTGAAATATGGAATCTCACCAACCTACTTTCATTTGCGCCAAACGAAATGTACTTTTCAGTTTCGTGATTGCAAAGCAACAGGTACTTTGGTAATATGATATCGCAAGATACTATGTTCGTGATACGCCTACTTGAGAATTTGGTTCTCCTTTTTTAATTAACATACGCCTATATTTAAAGAAGAAGTGTAACTGGTTCTTATAAGTAGCCTAATCTATAACCTGTATTAGAGTTTTTCCGTTCATTTCATAGGAGATTTGTTCACATTTATTGTAATATTTGTCTTAGTTTTAGGCAATACATCCATTCAAAGTCTGTTAACTACAGATATACTGTACTTGGACACGCCAAACTATCTATGTTATCACCTACATTTTTGTGGGAAAGTATGTAGTGCCACTAAATTGGACTACATATTAGGAATATTTTAATATGGTTCTTACTCTGAAATTACTAGTTGTAATTAAGCTAATTTTAATTTCAGATGCATTTTGCATAAACAAAATGTTTAGAAGCTAAGAAAGGGGAAATTCATGAACTCCAAGTTTTTTGTGTTTCAAAAGTATCTAGAATGGCATTTTCCATAACTCTGGATTAACGATGGGTACCTAAAGCTGTTAAATAACAAGTTGTTTCTGAAGTCGTAATTGGAACCTTAACAATACAGATTATCTTAACTTAATGTTTAGATCTTATTGATATGTAAAGTTGTGTATTTTATATGAAGTAAGCCTGCTATTAGGGAAGAGGCACTTATAGCACTTATGAACTTAAACCATTGATTTTGAGTCAAATAAAATTATAACTATTTACTAGCCTTAAGAAACATGGCATAGCTCAGACATTTAAGAATGGTATAGTTTTCTGCTTTAAAAATGTAAGGATTATTAGGAGTGTGATATTGAAATAAAAATATGTTTGGGGTGTTCGTAGCTAAGGAGTAGAAACACGGTTTGAAGACGACTATCATATATTAGTATCTGCTAAGCATCTAAATATGCTTAAAATCTTATTACTTTCCAATGTTATGTATTTGCTTTACGTTCCAAGTTAGAAGGGGTGATTAAGACAAGATATTTGTTTATATTTCAGACTGTAAAATTATAAGTGGTACCGACTAGCATTGTGAGAGAGTTATTTAGCCAACTTGTACTATTCCATTTTGACTCTTACATCCTGAGCAAAAAAAATGTAATAAAAAAAACTGTCATTTTCAATGTTTGGCTCCCCGCTATTTTGAATAGGAGCAAAATATCGATTCCGAATTTTCTCCAATTACATTTTTTACCAAAACCTTTCAAACGATATATTACTCGACTCCCATTCCAATTTGAAATTTTTTAGTTAACCCCTCCTAGCCCCCTCCGAGGAGTCAGAGGTAGAATTGTTTTCGCTTAAAACGTTTGTCTCTCAAAATAATGGAACATGTGTTTCGGCATTTTTTCAAATTTTCATTAGTTCAGGAGAAAAAGGGGTGGGGACAGACTTTTTGGAGGGGATAAAACTGAAGTTTACTCGTAGGAACGCTGGAACCTTGTAGATGTTACTGCTTAAGAGATCAACAGTTTATAAAACAGTTTTACTAAATGAGCATTTTCCCACCTCGTACACTTCTCTTCGACTCTTACAGCCTAAGCAAAAAAATTGTAATAAAATTGTCATTTTCGAAGTTTGACCCCCGCCATTTTGAATAGAGGCAACATATCGATCCCGTAGTTGATCTGAAATTTTTCTCTTATCAAGACTTTTCAAATGATATATTACACGACCCCCCTTGCAATTTGAAATTTTTGAGTTGACCTCCCTCCTAGGCCCCTCCGAGGGGTCAGAGGTAGAATTATTTTCGCTTAAAATATTCGTCTCTCAAAATAATGGAATACGTGTTTCAGCATTTTCTAATATTTTCATTAGTTCAGGAGAAAAGAGGGTGGGGACAGATTTTATGGACACCCTGTATACAATTCATTATAGATTTTCGATTCTACAATTCTACAACAAAAACTGTTCGCAAAGACGGCACGATATGAATTATGTAATTTTATTCCTATAAAACAAATAACTGTACTATTGCAATAAATTAAATCTTATTTTAATTTTGTAGTATGAGTTTCTAGACTTATATTTGTCAACAGGAGGTGTGTCACATTAAATCTGAATCATTCTATCTATATCAAGTGTATTACTTATCACCGTATGAGCATATAGAATTATGTTTAAATTTAGTACATAGTGTCAGTAAAATATGAAACTAAGCTCTGCAAAATATAAGCTCAATATGTTAAATTGGGCTCCCTGAAGATGGAGCCCGTGAAATATCGTGTTTGCTGCACGTAACAAATTGTGAAATTGGAGATAGTTTTTTAAGTGATCAATGACAAGTAAAATGTCCATATTAAACATATCCAGATAACCTTTTGGGCTGATTCGGGAAAGGTTTATTTTCTTAAAAATATCCTGTGTTTAATTTTAACTGCACTGAAAATCTAAGTACACTTAAAGTGCACAATATGTCCCGAAAAAATTCACAATCTGTTACAGTTTTACCACTTTTTAATGCATAATATATGAACGTTTCGTGAAATTAACATGAAGCACACCACATTTTTAGTCCAGAACATATGAACGTTTGGTGTGCTGATACCTAATTCATGCACAAAAAGTGACAAATGTACTAAAAGTGATCAGAAAATAATCTGATTTCACACATAATAATCAGACATTTCACATGCATCCATATAAAGTTCATTTTTAGTGAAGTTTCTGTGTGCTGTTTGAACACCATGAAATTTTCAAGGTGTTCAAACATAGCTAAAAATTACTATCGTGACAAAATTGTTTGAAAATTAAAGCAGATAAATATCATTGGGACTATATCTTACAAAAGCGATCGATAGTTGGTGAGTGTAGTGTTTCTGGTAGCCTGTGTGCAAATCCTTAATCCGAATCAGTTATCTATCGCTGAGATATTGTATCACAAACTTACATTTCATAACCAATAAGTTATCCTTATTTATAATGAAATAAATACCTCGAAAGGAATACCAGAAATTTTATTTCTATTTATTTCATTGGAAAAATAAACCTTTAAGCTACAAGACTCGTGTGCTTTTAGATTGAGACCTTAGAATATAAGACTGCAAGAAGATCATGAAATTTTCCATTTTTCGTAATGTTTTCGAAATGTAAAATAATCGTATGAAATAATTTCAAACAGAAGTTGTTTTCTTCAGTGGTTATTAATTGTTTTCAATTTTTAAAATTTTATATTTGACGAGAGAGAACTGTATCAAGATTTTACTTGAATTACGCGTTGAAAATCAAATCAGTTAAAGCAATAAGCTCCCACTAAAGGGACAAGTTGACCGGAGAATGGAGGAGACTGCGTAATGGAGAACTCCACACCCAACATTATAGAAATAATGAAATCACGAAGACTAAGATGAGCAGGCCATGTAGCTTGGATGAAAAACGAAGATTATATTCCATTATAGTTGGTAAGCCGGAGAGAAAGAGGCCTTTGGGAAGATGAAAACATCTTTGGGATGACAATATTAGAAGAGATCTTCGAGAGATAGATGTTCCAGATGAAAGCATACTTGATGTTGTCCAGGATAGAATCCATTGGCGAACGCTTGTTACTACGGTGATGAATTTGTGAGTTCCGTAAATCATAGAGTTAGTTAGTTAATAGACTACCACTTAGTTGAGACGGGGTCTACCAACTCTATTTCACTTCTTTTCTTAGGAGTCACAATTGATTCGCTTTAATTTGTAAAAAGAAAAAAAAAACTTATGAAGAAAGAAAACTTATAAAGTTGCAATAATTTTTCTTTAGTCGTTTTTTCTTTCGCTTGGGATATTGTTTAATGAAAGATGAAAAAGTCCACAAGTAGTGATGAATATTTTAGCTTTTTGAGTTGCACATTTAAATACTCAGAAATGAATAATTTGAGACGAATTGAAGGAGATTTTAAAATATAAAACTTCTGATAGAGTAGTCTTACGAAGAGTCAACGAAGAAAGGTCGAATGAAGCAGAATGTGATAGTAATAAGATCGCCTAGTTAACATTCAGTTTGGTAATAAGGCTATGTACTTCTAGGGACACTTTCAGGACACACATTCACAATGTGCTAAGTGCCTTCTTTAGACTCACTAGTTCTGGAAACGTAAGATGATGATGATAAAGCAAAATACCTGGGCCCGCAGGGCCTCCCAGGCGGGACTTCTGGCACTTAGACCACTTTCATCCTTAGAGATTAATTTATAAATGAGATAAAATTGTTGTCTATTATTTGCTAAATAGTTCCCAATCCCATGAATTGCATCCCACACCAGAACACGCACCCCCAACCCAGCACTCAACCAGAATAGCCAGTGTTGGTAGTTTAGAATTTACAAAATATGTTAGGCCAGAAATAACACAATTATGGGAGCCATTGTGAATTTTTTTGATTAGTTCAGGAAGTTTGGGTGAATTTAGTATATTATATAATTTATGGATCTGGGGAAAGAAGGTAAAGGATTTCTTATTCTTGCAGGTGTGGTCTTTCGAAGACAAATGCGACTTCTTTATCAAGTTGTGAAATACTTCATTCTTGCTTGCGAACTCATGATTGTTTCCGAAATTATCCGTGGAGAAAGTTTATGAATTTAAAGTTTAGATGTGTAAATATAAAATTACCGCTGAGTCGTCCTGTACATTTCTGCTTAATTTGTGTATTTTAACTGTTACTTTGTAGTGAATTATAATGGATTTTTTCTGTTTTTTGAAGAATGGTTCTTGGCCAATATAAAGGTGTTCATCAATTGATTGAAATACTATGTTAAGACGTCAGTTGAGGATCTCTTCTGCGGCGATATTAATTGCAGAATTGATTTCAGAATTTGTAGATAATGCTATTGCCGGTGGTCACCCATTTTGATATTTTATTTGTGAAGTCTTTCTTCAAAAATCTGTTCTAGCTTTTGTGTATCTGAAAGATTGTCTTTGACTGTGTTTTGTTTGGTTTGAAAACTATCAGCAAACGTTGAACCATAGTAGAAGTAGTCGACAATAATCGGAATGATATACGGGGTCTTCTAAAAGTAAGTGCGCTAATTTTAGAGCCCCCGCGATTTTCAATACGCTAATTTAAGCTATATACAGTAAAACCCTCAATCTACACAGCAATTATTATTAAATACATACCATGTTATTCAATTATCACAATTTTCATGTAATAATTTTGCTATTTTTCTCAACTATTTTCTAGTTGCCTTATTATTCTAACATTTCCCCATATACAGATGCTATTGCATTATACGACTTCCCAATAATTAGTAAATGAAGCCATTATTCTGTTTAAATTATAGAGAATTCTTCCAATTCTCAATGAATTACACAGTTTCTTTTTCGAAATATGTAAAAATTATTGAATTTCTAATACATTATACCGAAAACAACGTACATACCAATATCCAGAATCGGAGCAGAGATCCTTCTCATTCCACCATAAACTGTGCAACTGAAGCACTCATATAGGTAGATCGATACGTTCTCTCATCTCTCAGAGATAAAAAAAGCTCTCATCTCTTCTCCCCTATTACTTTTAACACGCAAGAGAGGGAGCGGGAGGGGACGGAGTAGATATGTGCACGTTTCTTATAATACATTGTTTTAAACGGAGAA
>JAGDQP010026587.1:0-23573 GCA_022664845.1 Lepisma saccharinum
CAACACTCCTGATGAACGTATGAAGCAACCACCGGTGATTCAGAATCCAAACGTCTTTTTTGACCTCAGAAATAGATCGTGTCCTTCCAGAAGATGCTGCTACCTCAGTAGCAACTGAAAGATGATGGAAAAGAAGAAAGCAATAGAGATCGCGATAATTTTTATAAAATGTAGGACCTGTAATTGGTCCAAATCACCATATGGTACAAGATTCACTCCCTACATAGTGTATTAGGTAATGCGGATAATTAGGCTATATCTTGAGCTTAGATCCTTTTGAGCTTAGAGATATTGCAAGAATGACACTAATGAATTTTTATTTGAGTGAACACGATTAAATTTTAAATATAACGAACAGTTTCAACAATTTTAGTCCAAATATTTTTAAACTGGCAATCAAGAAGACATTCTCTCTTTCCAATAGCTCTGAGTGGACGTTAGAATAATTCGCCTGAGGAAATTATTTACAAAGTAGCAAACTAAGCGAACTGACAGCACGCATGTTACTATTATTTCGTTATACGCATTTTCGACATTGTACGTACGCACTTCACGGCAATAGATAGGGTTAGAAAAGTCAGGTTTAATTTTTTACGCGGTGCAACAACATGCAGTTTCTCCGATAAAGATTTTCTGACACGAGTCACTCGTGTGGACGTTACTTACTTGAGGCGATGCAGGTAATAAGGGCGAGCTTTTCATTTAACCCGACGACGAATTCGTCCTTACTATACACAACGCCTCATGTGTTACTCACTTTCTCCATCAAAGTCAACACAGCAAATATAGATGAGCGACTTCGCTCAGTAAATTCTTATGGGAGGAACTGCATAATGTTGCATCGCGTCAAATTAATAATAATAATAATAATAAATATCCTGACTAGCCTAATCTAGCTAGTGTAATCTAACCTATATCCGAGAAGTACGTAAAAGTGTAAAAAAATTTAATTAATGTAACGAGTCCTTTACATTTTCTGAAAATTTTATTATGCTATAAAAAACAATGTTTAGTTTGTTTGTGGAAACTTTTTCAGTTCTAGATGGGCCAAGCGCTTCTGGAAGAAAGCCCTCCTCTAAAACTAAAAGGTTAAGTTCGAGACAGATACGGGTAAGTTAGGATTTGGAAAGTTGTTTCTACTATAGACAGAGTACTTGTTGCAATGATTATAGAATAAATGCATTCCCGTCCCCATCAGGCTCATGCTTTGCTGCATTTTGCCACTAGAACATCTGCAGGTTTATTGGCGTGAGTCAGAGATGCCTAAAGATAAAAAATAAATTCAAATTCTTTTTTTATATACTATCTACTGCGCCATTGAATTAATTGGAGCGAGAAAACAACCAGGAAACATACTTTCCGTATACAATAGAAAAGTCTAGAATTAACAGAACTGCAATTTAAATGCATTCATGTTGTCCTTTTTCTCTATGCGTTCTGTTTTATTTCTTTTTTTGTATCCCAACCTCTTTCTAGTTCTTCTTCATTTACTTCTATTCCAGGAGGAAATGCGTTTGGAAGACTTCCAAAGACTGTTGCTTGACTACAAAGACAAACTTGGTTACGCTCAACTGAATTTCTCTGGAGTTCCTGCTGCTCAAGGCCACACTCATGTAGCAGTTGGAAGCCGTCAGTCGTTTCTGGAAGAGGCTAGGCATACAGTCTTTAGCATTTACAAGTAAGTCTCTGCCTCAGTAAACGACAAATCAACTGTAAAAAAAGCAGTTCGTTCAAATGTAAGATGTATCCTTCTTTGAAAGGACAGGGAAAAAGCAGTCGTGATGTCGTTTGTAGACTCACATACACGATTTAAGAGGAAATTCCATCAGAGTACTTATCTTTCCTCCGCAAACGAGCTTTCAAATTGCGGTCTATTTGCATAAAATGATTTAGTTCCAACATGTGGACGCCATGGCTCCTTCAGTATGGTTAATAATCGCAGTGCACTTCAAGGCATTCGTAGAACATGACCTCGTTTTTTTTAATATTGTAGGGAATACGTCACTGAGCTTATGATAATGGTATGACACATACACGTTCAGTTTATATTATTTGCTTGCTAGTTCGGATTCAGTGTGAAATGAATTATTCACTAGAACTAATAGCGTAAAAATAATTTTCTTTCCCATAAATACATTAGATAAAGCATTTCAATCGTGTTAATGTTTATAAGCAGAGCTTGAAGGTGAAAACTTGTAACCCTCATTTGTAACCCTTGCAGAAGGACGAGGCCCATGAAGCAATGTATGGAGAGTTGGAAATATAGTAATATCTTGCATTATGAAAATAAATATGTGGTACTTGAAAGAAAACAAAAAGCCAATTTACTTGCATCAAGTGAAACATAATAGAACATTGCCATCGCTTTTGCTTCCTTTTAGATCCTGATAAATAACTTTGAGTTTAGCGGTTGCCTGTTATTCAAGGATATACGCATTTAGTAGGATATCTAGTTCTTGCTCCATAACTGATTAGTTTTTAAAAATGTTTAAACCTAAAAAGCAACAATATTTCTTCAGATTTTTTACATTTTACTAGGGTTGTTCCAATTTCCCGACATATCAATTTGATATCGATATAGAAAAAATATCAAAACTTTGATATTAAAACTTATTAATATTCGATATATCGATATTTTAGTACAATATTTTAGTTTGATATATAGTATGGTATTTCGGTTCGGTATGTAACTTCTATTTTTGTTTCGATATTTTGATTCTATATTTAGTTCGATATTTTGATTTCATATTTGAGTTCCATATTTTTATTTGATATTTCAGTTCGATATTTTTATTTGATATTTCAGTTCGATATTTTTATTTGATATTTCAGTTCGATATTTTTATTTGATATTTCAGTTCGATATTTTTATTTGATATTTCAGTTCGATTATATCAGTTCTGTATATTATTAAATATCGTATTAAAAATATCGAACTTCAATAGTCAAATATCGAACAAACTTATTTCTTACTTTTAGTTCAATTTTTAAGTACAAGTATTCTTGAAATGTTTTGTACACTTTCTTTTGTAGTTGAAAGTTCGAATTTTTGGTAAATCATAGTTTTTGAATCATTAATTTTAGTGAACCGAAAGATTCTGCGCAGTGTCACCGCCCGGTACAAAAATCATTTAGTATTGACGACCACCAAGCTGCAAATGTTCCTCCACCAGGAGCGACTGGCAATTTTTGTGTGAGCGTCGAGCGTTATGTAGAGAATAATGTCACTCATATTTTTTGGGTTACATTGTATACGCTAGTTCTGCTTGGGATCTTTGCGGAGAGAGCTTACTGTAAGTATTAATTATTTTTATTTATGTTTAATTTAATATTATTTCTTGTCGATTTAGTATTTAATGTTCCAAACATCATTTTCTAGTGTATCAAAAATGTGTGAAGTGAATATAAATAATGATTATGGAATACACATATACTTAGATTCTTCGTCCTTTTCTATAGCACATTCACACATAATTACGAGTGTACGCCACTAACGGTAAGTTTTTGAGGATGCCGGACTGCTTAAATCTGATGTCAAATTCGCTTTGTTACCATGGTATCTATCATGTTTTTTTATCCAAACAAATGAAACCAAGCCGCCGTAGCTCAGTGGTAGAGCGTTGGAGTCATTCGGGAGGTCGTGGGTTCGATCCCAGAGGCCGATCATCCTGAGTGAGGGTTTTCCAGGATTTTTCCTCAGTCACATCAGTCAAATGCCGCGATTTCACCTTCAACATAGGACTTGACCGAATCCTTCCCCCTCCCCTATCCCCGCCTGAGCCTTAGATGCCTAAAGGCCAAAAATTCAAACAAATGAAAGCATATGTAAGAGTCTACTGAGATGAAATATGACCAAGGATTTATTCTGTAATACTGAACGGCTATAAACAGCGAATGTGATTGGCGCACTTATGCAATATGATATATAAACGTTCAATAACAGAAGGTTATTACAACCAGGAATGATACAATTCTCTGGATAAACAGCTCTAAAAGTTCCTCATATTAACAGAAGAGAAAAATACTATCGAACTATAGTCCTGCTTCTTACGACGCCTAAGTATACTAAAACCTGGATTAAAGTTGATTCCAATTTTGTACCGACAGATGTAACCTTAAGGTAACTGATCATTGTTATTTTAACCAGAACAAGCTGTAGAAGTAATCTTAAAAGTAGTGGTTCTACTTGAATTTGTAGGAGTCACATTTGGATTATTTGTATTTACAAAATAATCTGCAGTACAATCCGGTAACGAATCAACCAAAATGTTAACACATTACGGAAGACTTTGTGCTGGATCCTGTGGTCGAAATAAGGATCGATTTCTTTTATTCGTTTCCCAAAGGACAAAGCTAGCAGAACTCTAAATCCATTACGAACAGACATTGACTGCTTATACTCTGGTGCCATCTCAAGACGATAGCAGTAAGGAAAATGGATCGGCTGATGGATGTAATTTACATAGTGGTCGCTAGGTGTCACTACTATGGAATGATTGCTTTTAGTTGAAACTATTATCACTAATTTAACTTGTAATATGTTTTCTTCCATGGTATAACTGTATATTATCACGTGTTGGTTAAACATTATATGGTTCGTTTGATAGTATAACCTGTGCTTTCCTCTTTCCGTGTGTTTGGTTCGTCGTCAAAGAATCTCATACTCATGACAAATTTTCAAGATAATTATTGTCAGTATTCATCCTCCAACTTATAGTCGTATATATCTGTATATTCAGACAAGTCTATTATGGTTACCGTGGTAGTGATACGGAACTGGCGCTTTGAGCTATTTTGACGATACTTGACTGAAGTAATTTTAAAGATTATATCCCAGTTTTCTGTTCTGGATACTGAAATTGTAATTTTCATCTTGATTGAACACATTAGTCAGTTGGTTTTCGCTCTGTGTCTCTCCAGCTTTCTTTTTTGGTGCATGCCTACCTTTAGCGGGTTTTCTTAAACTGTGTGCAGTAAACGTTCCGATACATGCTTACAAAGAGTTTTACAATTATACCGAAACAATCGACTATAAAAAGAATGACTAACTTGAAACTCTTTCTTCTTTCTATGCTTGATAGATTACTCTGTGGAAAGGGAACATTCTGGATTACGTCGTATTGCTGGTTATGGAGTAACTGTCACCCGAGGAGCGGCTTCTGCAATGATGTTCACTTATTCCACGCTTTTGGTCACCATGTGCAGGAACCTTATTACAAGACTGCGCGAAACATTTCTGCATAGATTCATTCCTTTTGACTCTGCGATCGCCATGCACAAATATATTGCTGTTTGGGCTTTGATATTCACAAGTAAGTATGGTAACATTAACTTTATTTTTTATGTTAAAGATGTTATAATTTCCGAGTATATAACAGTACCTTAGAACTTATTAGATAGCAGTTTTTCTGTATTGTTAGCCAGTTATCTGTTAAAATGTCAAGCTGCGTGGAAATTTACAGTAACGTTGCTTATGACAACTGGAAATGATACATTTTCACTAATATTAAAAAGCAAACATCCAAACAAACGGTCAATCATTATTGAGATTATTTCCGTTGATACTTTTATTTAGTCAAAATACTTTCTTTTCACACTCCAGTTAGTCAAAATTCTTTTTATTCACAGCAGTATTAAGTCAACATTCTTTGAATTGACTATCTCCAAGCAGCACAGGATATCGCTCCAAAACTAGGCAACTTGATCGATATTGGCCCGATATTCTGTGCTGTAAGGTTTATTTATTCAATATTCTTTCTATTCAGACGATTATTTAGTCACAGTTCTTTCTAGTGATGGTGTTATTTACTTAAAAAAAAATCTACTCAGACCAATATTTGGTTAAAATTCCTTCCATTCATACTTTATTGATATTCGGCGTTGGCTACTATTCAACGACCTCCCCTGAAAAAATCAGCAGTGTATAACTTCAGCAGTATCTGTTTATAGATATAGGTTCTATTCCTTTACACTGAACTATTGCCATCTAATAGATAGATATAGATATATATTGCGTACAAACTTTACACCGAGCGAATTTCTGTTTCTAATTAATGTATGTAATCCAATGCAGTCATCATCATAACGTTTGTTTATAGCGCTGAAAGAATTCCATCGTGATGAACATACTTATGAAGAAATAGCCAGAAAAATATGTTATTCTGCTCGATAAGAAAACAATACTTCTCGTTCATATATCTAGACTTTGGAGGAAAAACTGATAGCCCTTCAAAATATTCAAACACAAACTTATCTATTAGACCGTTGAACGTGACATTTTCTTTAATCTTAGACAACAGCTGGAACAATTATAGTTAATTGTTACGGAAAAAAAAACTTGAAGCAAATAAAACTTTCTAGTGCTAATATCTGAAACTTGACTAAATGTAGGATTTTATACCTTTTTTCAGGGAGAAAAGCAATATACCTTGCTCCTGACGTCTTCTGGTAAATTGTTGTCATTGAGATAAGTTACCAGATCATCTGTTGTCTATTTTAAATAAACGCGATTAACTTTGCAGTAGGGCGTCGTCTTTTGATAACTTTCATGGTAAAAAAATGGCAGATAAGACACTTCACTAGTACTCATGATGCATTGTGAATCACTCTGAAAATATGATAAATCGCTCTTTTAAGTTTAAATAATAAATGACATCCTTAAAATATCGGAATCCCATCTGAGAAGATCACATATTCTCTCCAAAGCGAGAGTATAAAGTTAAAAGCTACTTTCTTCGATTGAAATGCAATAACTTTTAATGAAATCACTCTTACACTGAAAAAGGAGTAAAAATTTCTGCTCTTCCGATTTAGTTTGTGGTTATTTACTTAAAATATGTTAATAAGAAGAAAAAAAAATGAACTTTTAGTTTCGTAATTGTTGACGAAAGTGATGCGCAAATTACAAATATAAATGATTACGTTTTAGAGGGTGTTTAATCATTATGATTTTTTTCTATTTCTCCATTTAGTAATGCATACCATAGGACACGCTTTCAACTTTTATCATATCTCTACACAGACTTCGAATGATTTGACGTGTTTGTTCAGAAATTTTCACCATTCGTAAGTACTATGATTATGAATTATTTTACCATACTTTAGAGACTTTTCATGATATTTCCTTTTTGAAATTATGATAAACTAACTAGCTTATTCGCTTCTTGTCATTTATAATAATTATTGGAATTTGAGAGACAATATACCTTCTAGTAGAAGGTTTCTAATGACTCAATTTGGTTCTTCTTATATAAAATCTTCACTGAATAAAATTTGAGAATCGAGAATGTTAGAAGGAAGTTTCTGTTTAAATTTATATTTCCTTTACATTGATTATTGGCAAATATAGTACTTATAGCTTTTGTGTACAACTTATTTATAGCTTTTAGTCATTGTGATTACACTATACTGTATAAAAATTGTGGATCTTTCGGTGTTAATAGCATAATTACCTTTCGGTGGGACCGTTGGAGATTTAAATTTTAGTCACTTTCTGATAAATTTTAGTTTCAAATACTTGAATTTTTTTATCTAAAATTTACTTAAAAATGTATTTGGTTTTAGAGTCAATTCTGAACGATGATAATGTTATTATGTCATACTAAAAGGAAGGCAAGCATGAGTTTGAACCGAAATGGTACAAAACAGAAGTTAACTCCACCCTTTCGAACGCCGATTTTGTTGTAATATAAGTTTCTGCGCCAATTTACCTGTTGATATTATCTGATTTTTTTTGTACAAAGAATGTGGAAATGTTTCGAATTTACACCAATATACACCAGTAAAATAACAGACTTATAACAGTTTTTTTTAATGGCCAAGAAATTAATCTCACAGTGCTTAGTTCTGGTGAAATTAGAACAGACCATTTATTGTTACGTGGCAACGGAAATTTCCCATCCGTGAAGCCAACGTTTTAAATTTCAGAACTGAACGAAACGAAGACATAACTTACCTTTACACGTGTTTACGTTTGATAACTATAAGGATGTTTGCATTATTATTGATGGCCTTTAGGCATCTAAGACTCAGGCCGGGATTGGGGAGAAGGTTTCGAGTAGATGTCGGCCAGGGTCTATGTTGAAGTTGCCATCCCGGCATTTGTCTGGTGTGATTGAGGAAAAATCCTGGAAAAACCTAAGTCAGGATGGTCAACCGGTGCGATCGAACCGATGACCTCCTGAATGCTACGCATACACTCTACTACTGAGCTACGGCGGCTCGGTAAAGAAAGGATGTAATTGGTAAAACTGTAAGTATAAAGTAGGTAAAATAAAATTACTGTCATGGAGGTCTAAGACCCACAAATTTATAAACTTCAATTTTTTTAATAATCTCTCAAACTCATTGAAGAGTAGGGATTAGTTTGAGTAACATCTACGATTATCTAGCATCTGCTAATAAGACTTCTGTGAAATATTGTGCCATGAGTTGTCGGAATATTTGCAACACCCTGTATAATTTTTCTTATTAATAAGTACGTTTCTTTTTCTTTCAAAACAGCACACATGAGATTCCAAAATTCCATTACTGGTGCTGGCAGACCATAACAGGAGTGACAGGGATTATCCTTGTGATTTTAACAGCTTTTATTTACATTTTTGCGGTGCCATTTGCGAGGACACGTCTGTATAATTGGTTCTGGTTTGCCCACAACATGTATCCATTGTTCTATCTCCTCATGATCTTGCATGGCGCTGGAAGGCTTATACAGGTAATTAATAACCCACTGCGAGATAGTGATCTCTTTCTGTCTAGTGTGTTAATTATAGAGCAACAATGCATTATGATTGTTGGATTTGTCTTATTGTTAATTCAATCTCTGTTTACCGTAACACAATATATAGTAACATCCACGATACATATGGTCTCTCTTTAATTAGTTCCCTCACACGCATAATCATCTCCACACTCATTCATTCAGCCTACTATACAAACATGTTACACAAACACATACCATGTACACACAGTAAAAGTGAAAACCGATTTATCTTGCTAATACGCAAGGGAACATTTAATTGAATTTGATGCATAGTACGTAGAATTCAGGGAAGGACCGTTATTTCTGACATTGAAGCATGTAGAAGATACCTTTTGAAATTGCCATCTTTATTTATAAGCGTAATTTGGTCTGAGCCATAAATACAATTCAGTATTTACATATTATATATAATAGCATATAGACTATGCATATATATTAATGTTGAAAGTATTTATGCCTGAAGCCAAATTACGCTTGAATATTAAGAGTATGTTTCACATTCAAATCCCACTGGGCCGTCCGAAACAAACTTTGACTACGTACCTGGTTCCCGACTTACCTTCTGTAGAAATCACGACCTATGAAGATCCAGTGACATAGAAAGTTTGAAGAAATCAGCGTGCCTAGCTCCTTACATACGTACTTCGATAGTCCTAACTCACGCAGGGTGAGTAAAGCGTCTAAAAGGCAGGCATTTACCGATCTCGTCAACGATGAATCAACATTACCGCGTGTATGTGCTACTTGGATCCTTCTTCATTTGTTGATAATTCATTTCTCTTCTCATAAATCTGTCAATATTTCAAATCTTCTTCCTCGTGAAAGGTATAGATAGCAATAAACGAGGACTCAGTCGCTTCTTCCTAACTGGTAGAAGACGAAAGGCATGATCAGTTGACGAAGACATCTTTAGGCCATAATCAGAATTCTTTGCTTTCCTCGATCGTCTGCTTACCCTATCAATGTTCTTCAAAATTAATTCTGTATTGAAATTTCAGGATCGCACTTCATTTATGAAATAAACTAATTACGCATACAGAAAGGCAATACCGTTTTCTTTACTTATAATGCCATTATATGAACTATTGTAATCAACATTAATTTGAGCGATTTTTATAGCGTGAAATGAATAACGTAGCTGCAATTAAATAAGAACCTGATACTTTAGAGGAGTCGGTACAGAGGAGTGGAGGTAAGAGAAGCTGATGGAGAGATGCCGCTTTTGTGGTGAGTACAATCGTATCTTCATCTGCGTACTCGCACTCTGCCTCGAATACCAACCTAAGCATATTTAGGCAACGTCAAAAGTAGACACTTCCTTAAGAAGCTAATTAATCCATTGAAAAGAAACTCAAATCAGCTCAACTAAGGAGGGGTGATCAGGATATCGTGGATTTCAAGGACGTTTAGTTCCTAGACTTTAGAAAAACAACGAATCGCTACTGCTTCTCAATATTTCTTCGTTGCTCCCACTATCCGTCCATCTGACTGGTCTCCACACTCATTTCCCAAAACTTTCATGAACATTTTATCCTTATCATCTACAACTCGGAACCATATAAACCCACACGGGACACAAAACACTTTGCAAATCTTTCACTCAGGTCCTTTGGAATCTTCTCTGCTGTAATCATTATCTCTTGAAACTCTCATGTAATTGTTTGTCAAATGAAAAATAGAAGAATTATTTATTTGTTTGTATTTTATCTTTAGCCACCCTTCTTCCATTACTTCTTTTTGGGTCCATGTATTCTATTTGCTTTGGACCGTCTTGTGACAACCAGTAGAAACAAGATAGAGATACCAGTTATTAAGGCTGAGCTGCTTCCCTCAGGTAAGAACTAGTACCAACTCATCACTATTGTTCTATTTGTCTTAATGGATGTAGACTGTACTCTATTTAAAGATTAGATTTATATAATTCAATATCTTTAAGCACTTCGTGGTAATGAATATGGAGAATGTTTCATAGAAAGTAATTGAACTCATCAAACAGAAGCATACATTCTTGTCACTTGTTGAACTAATGTGAAGTAGTTCTAACGTGTTAACGGTGTAGATCACCCCCGCCATCTTGGTATGACCTTTCCATTGATTTACACGGGAATTGTTTTACTCACTTTATGCCTCTCGGAAGTAGAATATTTAAGTTCTGCTTTCATAAAATTTGTCTTGGTGGTTATTTTGGCTCTTGTATAGTTTTGGTTTGTGAAGTTTCTTCAAATATATAAGTATAATGTATTATTAATAGTTTGCTAGATAAATCACAATATGTTAACGGGAAATTACACTGTTTGTGTGTAAAATATTGCATTTCTATAAAATAGCATGAGTAAAAGAGAACATGACGATAAACTGGGCGAAAACAGAAGTTAAAATATGTTCCTGAAAGATATAAGACGAGTAAAACAATTTCCATGTAAATCAATGGAAAGTGCGTACCAAGATGGCGGGGCTGATCTACAATATTAATATATCACATTTATTGGCTACGTCTGGAGACTCATAGCTCGAATTACGTTTCACAGAATTCTCATTTCTATGTCTGTTTTTCGCATTGTAAAATATGTGCAAATTTGAGGAAAACAAGCGGTTATACTGTATGCTTGCAATCTCATGATGACCATCGAACCAATTTCTTTGAAGACGGCTCATGATGTTACGACAGGACAATTTGCGGACAGTTTTGGGTGAAATGGTGCACAATATGTGACACAATTTTGTATATGACAGAAACTTTTTCATGTATGTTTACGTTAGCTAATTTTAAGAACCATGTTTTAGATTAAGTTAGTAACTTAACCTAATTCGAAGAGATATCACAAAATGAATTAAATTAAATTTCATCTTAATGTCGAAATAGGTCTGCATTTTTCATTTAAGTTCGTAAATGACGGTGGAAGAGGGTTTTGAATTATAGAAGCATGGTTACGTATAAGGAATGTAAAGGTGATGTCGAACAATAAGCTCAAAGGGCGGTTTAAAACACCTGCTGAATGTTTTGGTAATGGAAAGAACGCACCTGAGATGATCACAGATCTAATGATTGAAATAATTCTGATGAGGATGTGGAGTCTTTTTTGTTACTAAGTTTTCTCCGAAGACGTTAGAAGCGAAACATGGGTACCATGTGTCCAGTGTAAGCTAAATACTCATGAGAAATGTGCTGATCGAAACATTACTATGTTCGTGACTTTCACAAATAAGAACGCTATTTCCAATGATAGTTCCTTTCTGCAAACGAAGTAGTTATTTTGCGTGGATATCCACAAACAAAGTTATAGTTTTGAAACAAAATAGCGTTCCTTTCCGCTATGAGAAATTAATTATATAATATTACTTGAAAATAATATTATTTACAACTAACTTAAATAATATTATGCCAAACTGTGTTTTGTTTTCTATATTTTTCTTTATTGTGCACTACTGCCAATGTACTTAGACGCTTTTATGTGTCCGGACGTGTTCATAGACGCATTGTTCGACTCGTAGGGAGAAATGGTTGAGATTTTCCCCTCTCTGCGAGAAAACCTTACCTGGCTCTATTTCTGACATATCCCACCTACAATCTGGGGTAGGAACAAGCGTAAAATTTGGTTTTCTTCAAATCGGATATTTTTTCCCTTCCCTAGAAATTGGACAAATCGAGCACTGAACACATATGCATCAACTACCTGCAAGTTTGCTACAAGCTTAAGAGGAGCGTTATTACTACGCTTCAAAACATTGCATTAGATCCACGCTCTGCTTTTCCGTAGAGCGACTTGGAGCCAGCGGAACGTATTTCGTTCTTAACCAATTAATCAACTTGCTCAAACAGGAGTAATTTGTTGTTTGGCGGAAAGTCGCAGAGAGAGTGAGGAGGTAAGCGGCACATGAGGTATCCAACGCTTGTATCTGCACACTTCTACTGTTTCCAGCGCTCATCCGGGCTACAAGTGCGCACGGAATTAAATGTATTGAGGCATTAGAAAATACATTATCTTTATTGGTGTCTTATATCCCGTAGGTACGTCAATGGTAGTTTAATAGTAGAGAATGTGGCTGACAACTTGGAGATTCTGGTTCGAATCCCAATCAGTGCAGTGGCATTTTTTTCTGTATATTTTTAAGCTGTTAACGTACCGACGCCTGAAGATTATATTGTATCTCCATGGAAATTCCTATGGAGATAATGCAATCCTGAAGCGTCGATACACAACTTTGTATAAGCAAATGTTATCCTAAATATTTTTTTTTTTTTTTTTTTTTTTTATAAATGTAATCATTACTTGCAGAGGTCACCTATTTGGAATTCAAGAAACCCACAAACTTCGAATACAAGTCTGGACAGTGGCTTCGTATAGCTTGCACAGCGATCAACTCCAGCGAATATCATCCTTTTACTTTGTCATCGGCTCCACATGAAGAAAATCTAACAGTACATATCAGAGCGGTTGGACCTTGGACTTCGAATATTAGGAAGCTGTACGACCCAACTCTCTTGAGAGAGAAAACACTGCCGAAGGTTTGTCAGTCACGAAACTTGTCTGTTTCTGTTATTGAAGAAAATGAAAATAGAAAAGGACTTATGGGAATAGTTCTATAATATTTACTGTATTCTCTGGTATTTGTTTACAAAGTAAGACGTTTCGATAGGCTATTGGTATCATAATCAACCACTGAAATAATAAAGATTACATCGTTTTAGTGTAATTTTTAAGTTCCTATCTTCATATGTTTCTTTTATGGAGAAGACTAGTTTTTAAAACTATTTTGTCCTCATCGTATTCCTTCGTCTTCCTTTCTTATTAATTGCTAAGTCTTTAGAAGTATTGTGGATATCCTGGTTCAATTATGGCCTGTGTTTTTATTGTATAGTAAGTCTCGTTTACACTAATTTATGATTCTACTTATTTTAAAATTAGTTATAATTAAAAGCCTATGCAATATTTCAACTGTTTTAGTGTATCTGGAGGAGCGGAGAAATAAAAGCGATTACAAAAGACTTTGTTGAAACTTTATAATTCCTAGCTTTACTGGATAACCACACTAGGGATGACCAATAATGGTATATTGGGTACGGCGGTGACACATTAGCCGGTATCTGTTGTAGATTTTTTATAATCTTTTCATTAGATTCTGAAAAATTTAATTTATGAATATGTGAGCTGTTACTGTCCGTAGAATTAATTTTAGCTTGTGTGAATCATGATGTTTATCTGAGAGGCAAAGGGTTAAGAGATTCTGAACGCGCATGTATGGTGTTTGTCCTGAAATGTCTTTTAGACGCCATTTTTATTTAACTAGTTCTATTATCAAATATTTTTTTTATGAAGGTTGACTTTTGTCCTTATTTACCTTAACCTACCGACCTTTCTGACTTTAGATCCATGTAGATGGTCCATTTGGTGAAGGACATCAGGATTGGTATCAGTTCGAAGTATCTGTCCTTGTCGGCGGAGGCATCGGCGTCACCCCTTTTGCATCTATTCTGAAGGATATTGTCTTTCGGGCCAATATCAGGAACTTGTATGCTTGCAAGAAGGTAAGAGATATTCTTCATCAGTATGTAACAATTTCCAGATAAATTTGAAACACTTATGTCATAAGGAAACACATATAGAGTACTAACACATTGAAATAAAACAATGACGTAAAGACACATTATGCTTCTGGTTGCTTTCATTGACTACCACTCCAGTAACATAAGATTAATTGAAAGGTTCATAAAACCGTTAAATGTCCGTCGTTTGGACGATTTAATGAACTACCTTTCGTTGACTTAACGTTTCCTCATGAATAAAACATAAAAGGCGATTATGTTCATGTTTAAATCATCTTTAACTCAACGTGCGAATAAGGCAGGTACTCACAATTGAATGTATTTTGAGTATTCTATATTGTTATAGATTCTTGAAGGTCAAACTGAGAATGGGAAAATGAACGACAAGTGGTTTCTCTCAGGTTGATAAGAAAGTGATTACACAACGCTACAACAAACAAACAACACCGTTTAACCAGCAAGATATTCAGCATCTGGTGAGAGCACATTCTTCTAGCGATTGTTAAGCTCGTAGACACCTTCACGGCAAGATAAAGCTGGTTGAGACTCAAAGAAGTCAGCGATGCTTCAAACATCAGCAAATACGTGTATTTTCTCAGCCAGGAACAATGAAGGATTTCTCATCAATTTGGTAACAGGGGATGAAAGACCATAGTTCAAGATATGTGAAACACTAGGAACTGTACCAACTACTTACTCGTTGGCCCAATGACTTGTGTTATCAGGGCACCATTCTGTACTATTGTCTCCTATTGTTCAGGGAGCTCCGTGATCCTTTTGTGGTAAACATCCACAGGTTTTTGGGAGAATAAATAATCAAGTCAATAGTTCAGTCCCACGTCATCGGAGAATTATGTCCGATGCAATGAGTTTGACAGTGCACCGAACAGATGATAGTCCGAAGACCCAAGGTCTCTGGTGTACGATGGGGGATGTTGTAAGATCTCCATTTCCAGCTCCTGAAGGATTGTTTTCATCATGGTTGCTGTGTACTGTTTAGCGTTGTGCATCTGTATAATCACAGGATGGCTTTTCTGCTGGTCTTTCTTCACAATAGCCACCTGAAGTCGACGCAGCTGTTCGCACACAGCATTTATTGTAAAATGTCTGGTAAGCAGCTTAAAATAAATGATTCATTTTTGGTATCCTAAATGGATAGCAGTATCTTGGGTAGAAACAACTCACTTTTCACACAAGGTGATTCCTTTCTGTTTTGGCTGAGCTCTTGTTTCTCGTGTGAGACATCGACGTACAGGCACCATTTCTCGTCACCCGTGACAATTTTGGACAAAAAGGATCGATGTTGTTGGCGAGCAGAGCGATGACGAAGGAATAAGTAGTCACATATGTCTACACATTGGCCTTTGTTGCTGTCGCTGAGCATGTAAGGAAGCCACGCACCAAGTTTCTGCACCTTCCATATGAAGTGCAAGTGTCTGCATACGGTTGTATGGTCACAGTGCATCTGTGTGGCCAATTCCCGTGTCATTTGGTGTGGATACACATGAATTAACGTATTCAAACCGTCCTCACCAAATTTCGATTTCCGTCCAAAACGTGGGGCGTCGTTCATGTCAAACTGTCCGTTATTGAAACGCGCATACCACCTTCGGACAATCCTCCCACTAATGGTATTGTCGCCATGCACTGCAGAAATGCTTTTGGTTTCTTCCGACGCTGGCACACATCGATTTAACTCAAACAATATAATGTACTGGAAATGTCCGTTCTGCTCGATTTGACACTCCATGTTCGATCGCATCCACAAAAAACCAACAACAACCACAACAAAAATCGCATTAATGTCGATGGTTCAACCTGGCATGGATTTCAAAGGACCATGTAATACAGTACACACGGACTATCAACAGCATCAACTAGTTCACAGGGGATATTACACCTTCTTTCTTGGCCGACAGAATGTATGTACCAAGCCAATACAAACGTACTAATCGTTGGAAGAAGATGGTCTCATCGTCTAGTTAATACTTTCTTGATTAAACGTATTGTTTGCTTGTTCGTGTCTTTTGTTTCATTGCTCAGTGATTTGTGCCACTACTTGCTTTTAATTCAAAGACATAAAATACAGTCTGCTGTTTCTAATTAACAACTAATTAAAGATACTGAGGAAGTTGGTAAACGCCAAAAATTAGATCACTTTTAATTTCGGTTATAGAAATTTTTACAGAGAAGCTTAATTAAGAGATTGCGACTTTATTGACAACAACATCTGACGTTTTCTTGAGCTGAGAGAAGTCTCCTACCTATCATTCCATTCCTTCTAAGAGTCACGAAAGTAATTAATGCATTATCTCATTGTTCATGTCACAGCTTCTTCTTCTTCATAAGAATTGAAGGGTACAACTGCAATTTCGTCCTACGCAAATATCTGAGAAATATAAAACAAAAAAAAAAAATAATAATAAAAACTACTTTCTCGACTTCCTTATGCAAGGTGTTTGTAAAAAAGAGTACAAACCTTCAGGGTAGAGATATCTAATTAAAGTGACCAATAATATTTTGATTAACGTGCGTGGGTTGGGAAACGCTTGATGTTTGAGAAAATCTACTTTGAAACTTGAAAAATAACTGAGTTTTCGGTCAAGATTTTTGGGAACCTAAAATAGCAATATTCGTTTATAATTCGAATATTGTATGTTGCACCACTTTGAAGAAACTAGAAACACATCGTAAAGGTTGTTATGCAATCTACAAATACAAAATTATAAATAATATTTTTAAGCTGTTTTACGTTCCTTGATAGCACGATCTATTCCTAATAATAACGGAACGTACATTTCCCGCTTTGTCCGTCTGTTCGTGGCAAAAAGAAACAAAACACAAGTTCAGTGAGTTCTGAAAACTAACATTAGGTGACACGGCGGGCTAGTAAGCTGTTGCTCTCTGGTGAGAAAAGAGGAACGCACTTCTTTTTCGCATCCTTGCTTTATACACTTAATTATTTCTGAAAATGGCTTGTCCTGTTTGAAGACAAATAATTAGAACAAATTTACTAATTTATAAATTGAGGAAAAGCATGTTTTTTTTTAAAAAAAAAATCAGATTTCGAAATATCAAATAAAAAGAAAGGAAATGGTTATTATTACTATGACTGTGCTTTGAAGACCGATTTTTAAAATGGAAATATAAATTATCATTATTTATTTATTCTCACCTCACTTGTTGTGGCAGATTTAAGGTCACTAAACTTCTTCTTTCACTCAATATACATACAAAATTATTAAAATTATTATTACAATATAATGTGTACTTTGAACCACGTGCACAAATTCGCTTTTCTTCTTCTTCTTATTATTATTATCGTGCTTTAAAAATATACCCCTTGAACCTCAAAGTGTTAAGTCGTAGTTCAGGTGTCGTTGGAAAGGTTTTGGCTAGAGTAACTAAGGTCCGCCAGAACCGTCTTGATCGGTGCACTGGATCCGGAGATAAACGGGTGTTTCCATGTCTTACAAAGTTGTCCTATGGGGAGTGAATCGGGTTCATTGGGTACGCGCATACATAATAGTGCACAATGGCGTCTTAAGACAATTTGGGTAAAAGGCATAACAGAAGCAAGATCAGACTTTTGTGATGGTTGCTATGACTACTGCCCCAATGTCAGCCTTCCCAATTGTTACTAGAATCGCAGCACTCATTTGTCTAAATTTAATTTTAATACAAGACAATTATTATTGGAGAAAATATGAAATATATGGATTCGATTTCGTTGTTGTAATTAACTTAATTAAATAATAATTTTAATGGAAATTTAAAAGTATTTCGATATTCAGAATCGATTTTCTCGGTACCGAACGGTTGAACTCCCTTTGTTTACTACGGCTAACGCAAACGAAATAAAAGCAATAATCCCTCTTCCGTGCCACCCGTATATTTAAATGGTGACACGCTCTGAACAGAGCGAAGTATGCAAAAATATGTGAGTTAGTACGCACTAGAGTACGATTCTGCTCTCCAACTTGTCTTTTTAGTGTGCGACTACCTTTAGGAATGAAGAGAGAGAAACCTCTGCTACAAAAACACACTATATCGATTTGCTGATACTTAACAAAATCTTCCCCCTTTGAACATTTCTCGTGAGAATTTCTTAATGAAAGATGTTATTTTTTTTTTGTCTTCACAGGTGTATTTTGTGTGGGTTACCAAAACCCAGAAACAATTCGAGTGGCTAGTGGACATAATTCGAGATCTGGAAAATAGCGACAAAGCCAAGGTGGTTTCAGTACACATCTTCGTCACTCAGTTCTATCAGAAATTTGATCTGAGGACTATTCTGCTGGTAAGATTCTTTCCGTTTTTCACATATTATTACATGTTGGCAGTGGCGAAGCTTGCATTCGTGTATTGTGATAAGTGGTTACACTCTGAGATGAAAGAAATCCTATTCTTAACAGTGGACTATCCATAATGCTAATAATAATAATGTCTTCTTTCTTGGCCGTGGAATCACTGCATTTCATCTTGGAATCGGAGTCAAAGGGTTATGGTCACTAGATCAAGGGGATTATCATAATTGGCAGTTTTAATTGATAGTTTGATCTCTTGTTTCAGATAATTGGTAATTTATGATAAGCAGTACAGAGATTTAAACCTAATATCGTTTGAATATGAAACATATTTGCTAGTGATTAATAATTGCATATAAGGTACAGGGGATCCAATATGCCTACCTACACTTTGGGATTGCTTGTAAGTGTTTGTAAAGAAAAAGTAACTCTGAAAATATCGACGAAATTTTTCGATTAGTTATGCCATAGGAAATTATTTATAAAATTGGTACGTTTAGGTAGTTATATATTCAAATCAAACACAAAATACAAACCAGAATTACATTTTACAGTACTAATGGTGTATTTTGCAGTATATATGAAGAAAAAACGTATGAGAGAAATTCTACAAAATGTTAATTTAAGTTTGATGACAAAAATTTATTTGAATGAAAAAGGAAACAATACACAAGACTTAAATTTTCTTTGAATAAGATATTAAAAAGAAAAACAAATAACATTTCGAGCAGATAAAAGCGCTTTTCGGGCTTTGAATTGAAATCTTGTTTTCCCAAACAGTCACAATCTTCCTGACTATTTACAACTTTTATCTCCAGAAACATTTTGTACAAAATCAACATTAAATGTTAAAAGACATGAAACCTTCAATTAAGTAACGAAATTAAAAGAAATGCATTAACTATTAGTAACAACAATAACTCGTTACTTTAATTAAGCTAATTATTACGTCATAATACTTACGGCCAATTAACAACGCAACACAAACAAAATGTTCCACTTCATTGAATGTTGTCCACGATACTGGTGACTCCATCTACTGGCTTCTGTTTAAAACACTCTTTATACATCTTCTACATACACAACTACAGCACCTTCTCGCTGCAGTATTATTTATTCCTCATTGGATTAGGTTAGGTTGAAAAAAGTCAGGTTCGTTTATTTTTTATATAGGCGCATTTTGAACATTTGCAAGTTAAGGTACATTGCGTTAGGTTAGAATAGGTTAGAAAAATCACGTTAGATATTGTTTTGTACAATAATCACTTTCACTATTCGGAATAATACTCCTGCGAGAACGAAGTCATAACTACCGGAATATGTAGAATTTAACATGGATTATTACGAATACAGCGAATACGCCATATTGGGTCCAAGTACGTTACATTTTGAATTTTAGTTATGGCTTTCAGTTAGAAAAATCACACTTCGCCGCTGAAATATAGAGTTAATTAGGATTAATATAAACAAACTACTGGACTTTCGAACATTTGGTAAAACATGACTTCTATTCTTTACGAAGCATGTTATATACACTCACCAGATTCATAGGAAACCGCTGATTAGAAAAGTTTCTGAGTCCGAAAATTTACACCAGGTGATAATACTACTATTGGATTCAGATATGAAGTGAATAATTTAGATGTTATGACATATAACGTCGATTCAGTGTTGCCAAATTACGCAGTTTAAATTCTTGTCCATCGTCCATTCTGTACGAATCTGAGTGTACTATGTAGAAGTAATACAAATTTTAACTATAAGAGTGACGCATGAAACTATATTATGAGGTTGTTACAAAGCTACTTTCCGTTACAATACCAAGCACATAATTAGATGACAGATCTACAAGTATATGACGTGTAGTGTAATTACATTTACATTGGTCCTCAATGTGGGTAAGCAAGTATGTGAGACTGATATGGGTACACAAGTTGAAGCTAAGACCGTTGAAGCAGGAAAATCAACACACTGTTAAAGGTAAAAAGTTGAATCGAATGTCGTTAATTCTCAAGCACTAATTATCTGGAATGTCAACAAATTTTGTATAACTATGTGGCAAACTTCACAAAATTTGTAGACAATTATTCCAGTTAACTGTGTGTCCAGTCAAAACATTATAAAAGCCTATAAAGTCTCTACTCGAAGGAGATGCGCTACAGGTTGGAAGGGTAATCCCTAAATCTTATTGAATTACATGAAGTAAACATAATAAAACATATTTCTTTGTTAATCTATCGTAGAAGATAAATTAACCTACATTCTGGTACATATATGACCGATAATTTCATTATGTTGTATATATTTTAATAAACATTAAATTCTACTAAGTTACGGAACATAACAAACAGATTTTCTACGCACGTATACAGAAACCAAGATTGTTTTACCAGGTTTGCAACTACTCTTGATTGTACCATACGTCAATTCTTACACGTTAGGCTGATTTAAATAAATTTATTGTATGGAAAACGCAGTTTAGTGTTTGCGTTGTTTAAAGTACGAAGTTAATTCGATAAATTAGGATTTTCTAGCGGGAAGGCCATGATTTCCGCAATGTCCTTTGTTTCACGCTTGCCATGCCATCTGCTGTACACTGTCAAAATCTACCCCATTGATCTCTCTTCATTCTGTAGTAGCTTCGTAAGGATAAGTCTAATCTTATTGTAATTCACTGTTGCTTATTGAACTGCCCTCACATATCATAATGAATCCTTACTTGTGGCTGTTTCTTTACTGTTGTGAAAACAAAGTTAAAGATTTTTCTTTTACAGTGAAAAATATATTTGTTTCTTTTTTTATTTATAGTACATTTGTGAAAGACACTTTCAACGTGTTTGCGATCGGTCCTTATTCACTGGTCTGAAGGCTGTCACGCATTTTGGACGACCAGATTTCAACCAATTTTTTGAGTCGCTTCAGAGTCAACATTCTAAGGTGAGGTACTTTAATTTACACTTTCACTGAGTGTGATGGAATGTATCAGAACATGCAATATGTTATTACACAACATTTAACTCATAGGCTTTTCAAGTACGTTCAATTTGTACTTTTTGCAATAATTATAAGCAACAATTTTCCTTAATAAAAGAATTTAAAATTTAAAATCATTAACAGTGGATCCACGTATAAAGTTATATTGGTACATTCTTGGTTTAATCGTAACAATGCATAACGTTTTCCCATGAACGATACAGGTATCATTCGTCGTTATCATGTACGTTGTTTGTATGGTTTGCTGCGGAAATTTGCATAGTTAATGGAAAATCTTTACAACATTATTTCGATCAAACGATATACGTTGAGTTAGATCTTGACTTTAATTCTACTTTAGTTAAGAATAGAGGCTAGTCTCTAATGGTGTTACGAGTTTGGACCTAGATTTAACTGACAGCTAAATGATAAATGTTCTTTTATTTCACAGATCATGTCAGTACAAATTTTATTGTATGTTGAAAGAACTTAGCAATGATATATGAACAAGGAAAACATAAATAAAACCCCGGTTGTCTACCATGGGGAAATGATCTCGATTTATTTATTTTGTGGGTTTTATACTATTTTATGATTTTCTTCCATGCTTTTTGATGGATTATATTTTTTATACAACTCTAGTTTGTTTTAAGAATCTATCCCAATTTTCTTTTTAAAAAAACTCAATTAATAAAATGTCCACATATTTGATAAATTTCCACTATTATGCCCCATTAATAACTATTATAAACCCAATTATTAACTATTCAAATTTGTTTAAATTCATCCTATGTACCGTGCAGGAGTCTTACTGAATTTAATAAGTCGAGAGGTATAAATTCAGCCGTAACAACATTTTGATCCTAGACTAAATTTGTGTGGTTTGTGGAACAGGTTTGTGCTTGTCATGATTAAGGAAATTTAGGCTTCTATATTCCTACGGAGCAATGTAAAAAGTATAATTTTGATTAAGTAAATAAATTAATTTTTCTATAAGTCAGAATATTCTTTCTTCCGTTTAAATTAAGTAACTTTAATTCTCTGCTCATACATCTACAATTTTTTGACAATAGCTTCACATAATGACTTAATTCTCTATCCCAGTGGTTCCGCTAGACATTCCTGTGGGGGTGTCACCCCCAAAATTCTCGACAACACCCCCAACTTAAAAAATTTTGCTGTAAAAAATCGAAAGAAATCGTACAAAACTCCTCTTACACCCTCCTAATTTTGACTTTACACCCCCACAAACTGAAAATCCTTGCAGAAACCCTGCTCTATCTGTTAATTAATAACGGGGATGTTTTTGATACCTCTTAGGATATATACTCATTAATGTTGTTGTTCGTTGATTTGCAGGTGAAGAAGATCGGCGTTTTCAGCTGTGGACCACCGCCTATGACTCAGACCGTAGACAGAGTGTGCATAAAACTGAACCATCATGCAAGTGATGGTCCATTATTCCAACACCATTTCAAAAACTTCTAATCTGAGGATAATTAAACGTATAAGATTTGATTCATATTGTATATTAGCAAAGTGCATTTATATTATATAAATAAGGGGATGTATCCTTCACGAAAATATAGAATTTGTATTCTTATACAGAAATGAGCGAATAAAGTGTCTGAGTAAAATTTTAAATTTATTTACATTTCGAACGATCTTATTCATCCTGTATGTTATGGTTATATTATGGTTACTCATCCTGTATATTATGTATATTATACTTCGAATACACATGAAATTCAGTGACTGAAAATGAAATCCCAGCTAGAGAATTGAAAATTTCGACAACAGATTATCTATATAATGTGTTACACTGATACATTTATATATTAGGTGTAGTAAAAAGTAATTCATTATTTTGCCAATAGATGGCTTCAGTGATCTGTATCTCGCGTTGTGTAAGTCTGATCGGGTTCAACGAGATGGCGTTCAAACGATGAGATTGCGTACTACAAACACTGTTCAGATAGTTGTGATG
>JAGDQP010026588.1:2387-25205 GCA_022664845.1 Lepisma saccharinum
TCCTTTAAAATTAAAAAAAAAATAGCTGAAATGGTCGGGTTTCGATGCAGGGTCCACAAGCACCCTGGTCAGACGCTCTAACCACTTCGCTACAAAGACAGTTAGTGACTCTGTCTATCCGAGCGAGCTATGATTTTACTGTGAAGGAGGTAAATTATTAACACGTTTTTGATTTTACTACGAGGAGTGTCTCGTGAAAAAAAGGAGAGATACGTTTACTACAGTGTAAAGATTTATACCCAACTTAATTTCTCGGTTCACCAGTAAACTGTTTGCTGTTCACAGTGTAAAGGCAATGTAAACACTCAAAATGGCGGGACGTTCAGTGACAAGCAAGTAACGTTACTCCTGTTACTGGATTATAGAATATCCAACTACGGCTTAAACTTCATCCACAAAAGTACGTAGCCTCAAAATTGCCTGTTTAGCTTACACTTCGATTAGAAAATGACCGAGTTTTAAACGCAAAATAAGTTGAACGTTCACGGACAAATCACTTTGGCCAGTTTCAACCCATTTTCAGTTAACGTTAAGCTATTACAAAGAAAGTGTTTAACTTTAAAATGGAGTTAATTTTACAAATCTTTCCACTAAAAGGCTTACACTATATCCACGTTTAAGAGTAAATACAACAAAAAGCTAATTTTCGATTTTTATTTCTCCATAGAGCGGAGTAACTTTCATCCATTTCGCGTTTCCACTTTTTACAGTGCGCGGATGGTGTAGATTTAATAGGGGAAGATATAGATGCACTAAAAGGAACACCGAGGTCTTAGTAGAAACTTGTGATGAGATAGGTCTACAGGTAAACATAGAGAAAATGAAATATATGATAACAAGCCGAAACACTGAGGATGAAGGAAATAGATACATAACAATTAAGAATTAGAACTTAGAGAAAGTAAACAAATTAAAATACTTGGGAGTATATGTGTCAAGTAAAAACAAAGTCACGGAAGAAATAAAAAGTCGCTTATTATCGGGCAACGCATGTTTATATTCAGTCCAGAAACTCTCAACCTCGCGATTAATATCAAGGAAATTGAAATCGAAAATATACTGGGTGGTTAGTCTGCCCGTTTCTGAAAGCTGGAGTACGATCCTAGCAGATATAAATTCCATGTGCTTGCAAATAAGGTTTTGAGAAAGGTATACGAGCCCAAACGAGATGAGATGACTGGGGAGTGGTGGAGATGGCATAATGAAAAACTCCATCGCCTGGACGACTCACCCGATGTTGAAAGAATGATGAAAAAATCGCAACGACTAAGGTAGCTTGGAAAACCGTTGGGAAGACCCATGGTAGAAGGAAGACCATGGGGAAGACCGAGACGTCGTCGTTGGGAGGACAATATTAGAAGGGAGCATCGAGAAGTTGGTGTTCGTGATGAAAACTGGTTTGATCTTGCCCAGGATAGAATTTTATAGCGAACGTTTGTTACTGCGGTGATAAACTTGGGAGTTCCGTAGCTCATAGCAAGTAAGTAAGATAAAACTTTTAAAATATCCAGTATTAAATTTCTTCCTTGAAAACGTATTCGTTCCTTATTTATTTACAACTTGTGTTTTATTATTTACATTCTTGCTACATAACAAAGGTTCTACACATACTTTGTCCACTAGAAACTTTTGTATAATAATGGTAAATATTCGATACGCTCTTTTATTGATATAAAAAATAATAAAAATAACTTTTTAAAGACATACTTTTCTTCAACAATTCGTAGTAAAAAGTAAAACAAAAAAAATGTTTATGCATGACTAAATAGAAAACTATAAGGCGCGCCAATTCAAGAATTTATAAAGTGACTGTATTTATATGAGAGCGCACTCCATGCTTTTCTTTTCATTCATGCATAAACAAAATTATTATTTTACTTTATAGTACGAATTGTTTAAGAAAAGTATGTATTTAAAAAGTTATTTTTATTATTTTTTCGAGTTATTTCGGTGTTCGGATACATTTTCTCAAGCTAAACGTTTTGTGACCGAAATCCTAAAGTGTTCTGCAACCAGTCAAACCTAGGCTAGTATTTATTTTAGGATAAAGAAGTCCACATTAAAAAAAAAAATATATGTTTTTATAATATATAAATATATGAAGGTAACAATTTGTCACCGACTTACGTCGCTGACATTTCATCATTCTACGACATCGGGAAATGAGTTAAATTAACGTTCGAAGATTTGAGGACACCAGGAACCATTGTGAACTAAATAAAGGTATGTAAAAAGTAAATCTTTGTTAATTTTACTTGTAAGTAGCTTTGTTTTATTTTCTTTATAGACGTTATATTGTTAAGAAAAATCAAATTTTCTAAAAATATTTTTGTGTAATTACAAATAACCTTGACTAAAGTTCCTTTGTATAGCAACTTACGATATCTCTTTAATCTATCTATCAAAGTAAGATTCCTCCTCTGAGTCTTCTCCGAAACGGCCCACTAAATAACTATACCTATATCCTTCCTTACTAACATTAGTAGAATCAATTTTTACAGATGTATTGGCTTAATTGATTCCTGGGCAAATGTAAATTTATGATCCGAAAATACTGTTCCAAAATACAACGCTAATTTCATTTTACAATAGTGTATTTCCCAAACAAATAAACCAATGTGAACACATGAAAAAGATCACTTTTAAATTTTTACAATTGACCGTAACTTAGTACCATTTCCAACAGACCAACAGTTTATAAGAAACACGTGGCATACCTATCATCCTGTAATGGTATAACAGTTGTGCATTTCTATACGTGTAAACAGCAAATCACTTGCAACACTGTTTAATCCATTTCCTGGAATTTTTACGACAGCAAAATTTTATTTTTATCTTACACATATATAAGCTATATGCCTTTTTTTCAGTCATGATTACATTCTGTTTTACAGAGTTTGAACAAAACCGAGACTTTAGGCGTCCCGGAGAGGGTCTGTCCGGGACGCGGGACTTTGAGGGTCCAAACAGGGGACAGTGCCGGGTAACCCGGGACGGTTGGTCCCCCCTAGGCTACTTCATTCTATAATTGCCTGGATTAGCGGGTAACCTTATTTGTTTATAATATTTTTCCTAATTAATTTGATAATTTGACTTAAAGAATTTTAGACTTCTTAAACCAAAAAGTAGCTTACAGTGTCGAAAGTATAATGTCGTAAGTTACATGTAGCATTCTAAATGCAGACATTCTATTTACACTATTTTTTTTTGAGTGTTATTTTCAATATGTCAACTTTCTTAATTTTATTTATTTCTTTATTTTGACTCTTACATAAATCAACATTTGTTACCATAACATTTACCGCTATTAGGCCTAAATAATTGAAATAAAGGAACATTGGGGTTTGGGGGGGGGGGTCGACATTTTTCGGAAGATCGGGACAAGGCCGCAAAAAGGAAGCATACCCGTCTGTCAATCCTAACTATAAATAAATACAAATGTTTATGCATTTACGGCAGGATTTGTTATTCTTTGTAGATAATAAATGAATCGATTGAAGACACCAACTAGAACATACTATGATTTTAGTGCTGTGCGATTATTAATATGAAATATTCATTCTCCGTACAAATACGATGAGAAAATACCGTATATGAAATGTTAAAAAAATATGCAGGGTGTAATACATCTTTTATTAGGTACGTGAAGTTGGTCAACCTAGTTTAAGTAATCGAAAAAATTCCGTATTGGATGTAGTGCATACGATTATATGTCGATTTGCACACACGATCCTAAATTTTGAGCACTCTTGCTTTAGTCCAGAAATCGAAAAAGCATCTTTTGTGCTAGCCTGAAGCTCGTCCACTAAGGTCAATGGGCGAAAACAAGCGTGCGGAAGACCTGGGATTAAATGGACAAAATGAGCACAAAATAGTACTAAATCCTGAACTGATTTTTTTATTTCGATTACGTGAATTGGTTGGGTCAGCTTCACCCCCTCCTCCTCCGCTTTTTTTATTTTTTGGTTAAATTAAGAGCGCAAAAGATCTTTAATTGGGAGCACAAATAACCACAAGTAAATCTTAGACTAGTTATTATTCTTTCTTGAACTGGTTGACTCGACTTAACGATAGATGCAATATGTGTATGGACACGTAAACCTGTACAGTATTATGCTGAACTAATTTTCATTCCCATTATATTAACTAGTTGGCTAGCGTGAACATGGACAAATCAAAATGTTTTATATTTAATTTAATTTATTTATGGCCCTTCGCAATCTATGGCTCAGGCTAGCGGTTTAGGGAAAGGATGCGGAAATTAGTAGGACACAGCTTATATTGAAGGTAGGGATGGTATCGAGACGAGACGCGACGAGAATGGTATCAGTCTCGTTCTCGTCTCGATTTTAGGACAGTCTTGGTCTTCGTCTCGTCTCGTCTCGATCTGAAAATTTCGGTCTTGGTCTTGGTCTCAGTATCAATTATAAACCTCAGTCTCGTCTCGGTCTCTAGTCTCGACACGTTAGTCTCGGTCTCGTCTCGAGAGTCGAAAGACGATAGACTTTAAAAAGTTCTGTCCCTTGACTTATTTAAAATTGGTATATATGCTTTCCTGATCTCACTACAAGAACTAACTAACTCTATGGCTTATGGAACTCGCAAGTTCATCGCCGCAGTAACAAACGTTCGCCATTGGATTCTATCCTGGACAATATCAAGCCAGTTTTCATAACGAGCACCTACTTCTAGAAGATTCCTTCTAATATTGTCCTCCCAACGACGTCTCGGTCTTTCCAATGATCTCCTTCCATCTTGCCTTCCAATCAGGATAGAATATAATCTTCGTTTTTCCCCCATCCGAGCTGCATGGCCTGCCCACCTTAGATGTCGCGATTTCATTATTTTTACATCTGGTGAGTCGTATAGTGTGTGGAGTTCTTCATTATGCAGTCTCCTTCACTCTCCAGTCATCTCGTCCCGTTTCGGCCAGTATATCTTTCTCTAAACATTATTTTCAAACACACGTAATTTATGTTCATTTGCTAAGGTCGTACTCCAACTTTCGCAGTCGTAAAGTATTACCAGCAGAATAACCATTCTGTATATTTTCAATTTCAATTCCCTTGATATTAATCGCTAGATTAGAAATTTCTGAACTGAATAGAAACATGAGTTGCCCGATACTAAACTTTTTTTTATTTCTTCCGTTGCCTTGTTTTCGCTTATTAAATATGTTCCCAAGTATTAAGTTTACTTTCTCTATGACCTCATCCCTAATTCTTATGTTTTTATTTCCTTCATTCCCTGTGTTTCGGCTTGTTATCATGTATTTTGTTTTATCTATGTTCGCCTGTATCTCATAGCACGCTTCTACTAAGAAATCGGTGTTACTTTGTAGTGCATCTATATCGTCCCCTATTAAATCTACATTATCCGCGTATACGAACAGTTGATTCAAACTATTCAATGATAGTAAGTTTTTGTACCCTTTAATTTTTAAAATTAAACGCAAAGTTAAACAATAGTGGGGACAAGGCATCGCCTTGTTTGAATCCGTTGCGAATCTTGAAAGTATCTGACATATTATTACCTATCCGTACTCTGCTTATCGGGTCGTTGAGACACATCTTCACTAGTTGAACCATTTTTTTCGGAATTCCAAATCGTATCAGGATACTGTATAACTTTTCCCTTTTGATAGAATCATATGCTTTCTTAAAATCAATGAATTGCTGTTGAACCGTTCCATTGTATTCTCATTTCTTTTCCAAAATTTGTCTCAAGGCGAAAATCTGGTCCAACGTGGATCCATTTCTTCTAAATCCACATTGGTAATCTCAATTATTTCATCTACGTATACACTTAGGCGTGTTAACAGAATATTACTTAATACCTTGTAACAGGTTGGAAGTAACGAGATTCCGCGATAATTATTACAGTCCGATTTATCGCTTTTTTTGTAAATCGGAACTATTATTGAGGTTTCCCATTCCCTTGCGAGCTCCTCCTTTCTCCATATAGCACTTATTAATTTATTTAGTTCCTTGATTAGTGCCGTTCCTCCTGCTTTACTTAATTCGGCTGGAATATTGTCTGTTCCTGGTGATTTGAATTTTTTAAATTTCTTTACCAACATTTCGATGTCGATCTCGCTAGGTTCGGGAATCCAACGTTCTGCGGTATGGATTTCAAATTCGTCTGTTTGTTCCCCGTTGTGTACATTAAGAAGTTTGTCGAAATAACACGTCGACAATTTTAGTCGGATCCGCCACGTTCATTTCTAATCATTCCTAACCTCGGCTGGTAACCTTTTCTTAACGAGTTTACCCCTTTGTATAGATCTCGTATGTTATTTGTCTTCCCGTTTTCCTCTATCTCCTGAATCTTCTGCGTCAGATATTCTAGCTTTTTGTTTCTGAACCCGAGTGTGGCGTTTTGTTTCGAGTTACTGTAGTGGTTGGTATTTGCTTCGCTTTTATTAGTAGCCATCGTTGCCTTGCTTGTTTTCGTTCCTCATGAAGTTTAAGGCATTCTTCATCAAACCAAGGTTTGTTTTTCTGTTGTTTCTTATCACCTACACGTTCCTTAATTGTTTCACGAATAGCCTCCCACATCTTACTTACATCAATTTCATGATTAATATCATCATTATTATTACTCAAGTCGGCTAGTATTTCGAACCTATTTGAGAGTTCGAATTGGTAATCTGCTTTTATGCTTGGATTGTTTTATCGTCTAGCTTCGAATTTCAGCTGTTTTGACCTCTTCCTTTCTTTGTTCGCGATGCATAACTTTTCCCTTACTTTCGTGATCACTAATTGATGGTCACCTTCCGCTTCTCTGTACAACCTAACATCCATTATGTTGGTATGTCTTCGTCTATCTACTAATACGTGATCGATCTGGTTGAGGGTTTTGCCGTCCGGAGATACCCATGTGTATTTATGTATGTCTTTGTGTTCAAAGTACGTGCTCTTTACCAGTAGGTTTTTCGAAATCACGAAAGTTATCAGTCTTTCTCCATTGTTGTTGGTCTTTTCGTGAAGGCTGTATTTGCCTATAGTAGGTCTATATTTTTCTTCCCTCCCTACCTTTGCATTCAAATCACCCAACACAATTTTCGAATTATACTTCGGTACTCGGTCAAACAGCCTTTCTAGCTCATAGTAGAATATAACTTTATCAGTAGCCACCTCGGTCGGAGTATAGACGTTTAATAAAACCGTGTTGCCCCATCGAGTACATATCGTAACGTACGATAGTTTTTCGTTTACGAACTCTATATTTTGAATCGCCTGAAGGATACTGTTCCTAATGAGGAATCCTGTTCCGAAATCGTGAGACTGTGTTCCCCCGTAGTAGAAAGTGTACTTGCCCTGTGGGATGCTATCTTGACCCTCCCACCGAACTTCTTGTATCGCTAATATGTCTAGCTCGTACTTCTCGGTCTCGCGTACCGCCACCTGAAGAGCGCCCGTTTGGTATAACGTTCGTACAAGAACAAGAATATTAATATGATATTAACATAGTTTGTTACTTAGTTAATTTGGGGTTTAGATTGGAAGTGATATTCTGCAATAGAAAGAAAAGCATTACGATTTTAAAGTAATATACCAGGTAAAGCTTTAGTAAGGATAGATAGAATACCAATAAGTGAGATACATTAACATATTTCTATTGTGGAAACGGATCCATGCTATACCACAAATTGATAAACTGGTATACGTAACATTTAAGTTTTGCTATTTCTAAATTATATTTAATTGTCTGAATGACTGTAACGTTGAAAACGAAAAATTTACATTTTAGCTGAAATTATCTACCAGATAGATTTATAGAAGTAAATGAACGAGCACTGTTAAAATTTTTCCGAAGCATTCCTGAGAAAAGCTAGGCAACCAAAGGTATCTGGGAATTTTCAGTAATTTGGCTAATAAAAGGCATCCATCATCAAGGGCGCCGATCCCGGGGGAACTTTGGGGGCCCTGGCCCCCCCAAAGTTGAAGTGGGCCCCCCTAATGGGGGGCTCAAATGATAAGGTGAAGTCGGTTCTCCTATTTCTAAGGACATGGTCATTCGTTTTCCCCTTCTACTAAGCTTATCTACCTTTGGAAAATCTATTTCATTGATAAATTCCTCTCTGAAACTTATGTGCTATAGTGTTTATATAAATTACATCACGTATAATACCCCTTGACTGGCTAAAGGTGTTAATCCGTGCATTGCTTGTGTTGTTTCGGGAGTTTCGTGCACAACATCGATAAAGACAATTTGGTAAAAAAAGAAAAGAAAGAATGAAAGAAAAAATGGAAACGTATTTTCTGTCGTTTATCCCTCGGAACGCCAAGATCGGGAAGATCGGATCAAAAATGATCCATACAGTCAAAATATTATTTTTGTCCATTAGTCATTAAGTGGAAGACTGAAATTCTGTGTACTCCTCATACTGTCAGCAATGTAATCGCTTCATTTGCAAGAATCAGAATACAACAGATACGGTGTGCTTTACATGTGAGAGTGAAAGAGGAAGGTAGTTTGATTCTGATAGTTTTATATGTCGTACTTAATATGTGTAAATAAGTAAGAGACTCATGGTACCTTTATTTTTGTGCAGCCATGAAAATGTTTGCAAGGTTAATATGATGTATTATTTTTTTCTGTATGTTTCATTATTTTGCAGTATCTACTTAAAAAATAAAATACAATGCAATAAATACTATACAATGAATACAGCCATACTCTAAAATACCTTGATTTTGAACCAGTACTTTATTTCATACCAGAAGTATACCTGCTTCGAAAATGACTCATCTTGACGTTCCGTGAGATGAAATTATCTTGGCGTTCCGAGGGTTAAGGATCATTCATCGTGATTTTGTCATATACAAACATAAATTAATATATATATGTTTGTATATATATATATATATATACAAGAAAAATAAGCGACAAGAACTCACACAAAAGTAGGAGTAGACTTGCACTTGGAAGTATATCCTTCAAACTGCTGTTTGGATGCAATACCATTAATTATTGGATTATTGTTTGCCGTTAATGCCGTAATTTTGAGTTTCTAATACAACTTATAGATAGGGAAACTATATACAGCGGGAAAAAAAGGTATTTGGACAAATTCGACAAAGATGAAATCAGACTATCACATCTAAAACATGGACCATTTCGAAATATCTTGCCCTTTTATGATAATTTGGATACCTTAGATAGAATGCTTTAGAAATAACTACCACTGGAAGGTAGCATGCAACGAAAGAGTGACGACTACGGAAATTCATAGCAAAAAGCAGTATTTGGACAACCCAATAGTACTCTCGAAATAAATGTTCTAGGTATCCTTTTGTGTACAAGAGCAGTCTACTTAGTGTATCGAAGCAATCCACACGGTGTCAGGCAAGCCAGGCTTGTTGGAAAGTCATGCTTTAACGTTGGATACATCATAAAGCAATGTAAACAGAGCAATTATTGAGGAATAGAATCAGTTCTGGCCATCCAAGAAAACTAACTGCCCGGAGTGAAACTTACATTCTTCATTCTGTGAACAATACTCAAAGAATTAGTGCTAAAGGTTTGGCTACTTCACTCGCCTAGAATATGTAAGTTAATGTTAGTAATTTATTGAACAACCCAAAATTCTTTGAAACAATTGAGATTTAGAAGATGTGTATCCAGGGTATGAATACTGGTCACTCTATTAGTAATTATACAACCCCAAATCTTAACAGACCCTCCAACATTTTTATCAGTTAACACAATGTTCTAGTTTCTGAAAGCTTCATTATTCTTT
Organism: Lepisma saccharinum; assembly: GCA_022664845.1. NCBI lineage: Eukaryota > Metazoa > Arthropoda > Insecta > Zygentoma > Lepismatidae > Lepisma > Lepisma saccharinum. Next base: position 12,133 of record JAGDQP010026588.1, read on the forward strand.
CGACACGTCCTGATATCCATCACTACAATACAAGTCTCAGTCTTAGTCTCTCCTAAAAAAAACTATAAACTTTTTCCAAAATTCCAGGCACTCATATTGATATTTCTTGGAAAATTAGAACTTCTTATTTCTGCTTTCTTCTGATATATAGTATATTTTGTTTCTGATTACACATCTTCTGAATACCATTTTTTTTTGTGCACATCTACACGTCTGTAACATTAACTTGTATATCCTAGGCAAGTGAAGTAACCAAATCTTTAACACGAATTCTTTGAGTTCTGTTCACAGAATGAAAAATGTAGGTTTCATTCCGGGCAGTTAGTTTTCTTAGTTGACCAGAACGAATCCCCAATAATTATTCTGTTTTATGTTTATTTATGATGTGTCAAACGGCAGAGCATGGCTTTCCAACAAGCTTGGCTATGTTTCAGTACCTTTTACCTTCCGCACTTATTTTGAAATTAAAGTGAGCAGTTCCAATGTTGTTCAACTCAATTTGTTCCCCATGCTGCTTCTTTATGCCTGACACGGTGTGGATTGCTTCAATACACCACGCAGAGTGCTCTTGTACACAATAGAATTCCTAGAACATTTATTTCGAGAGTAGTATGGGGTTGTCCAAATACATTTTTTGTCATGAATTTACGTAGTTACCACTCTTTCGTTACCTGTTACCTTGCATGTGTATCGAGTACTAGTTATTTCTATACCATTCTATCTAAGGTATGCACATTAAAATAAACAGGCAAGAGATTTCGAAATGGTCCACGTTTCGCGTGTGATAAGTCTGCTTTTCCTCTTTGTTGGACTTGTCCAAATATTTTTTCTCACTGTAGGTGAGACAGTATCTTCCTGAAACATGCCTGTCGAGATCGAGAACCGAGAATTAGAAAAAAAATATTGTCAAATAAAGCAGTAGCGCGGGGGAAGGGTGAGCCGAACAGAAAGAGAACCACATTTGGGAAAGCTGGATAACTCCTCTGCATAGACTAGCATTAGTTTATGTTATTTTCTAAGTTTATTTTCTAGTAACAGCAGAAACTTTCTTCTTATTAGTTAGAACATAATATTCTTTAGTGAATTCTTTTAACGTTATACAAGCATTGTTAAATTCTGTAATAGCTGGGACTGGGGAAGCCTTCATAATGTCTATATGTATACTATTATATGTGTTTTTTTATGAATGTACAATATTTGGCAAAATCTGAATTGGATTTGTATCATATGTGCCTTCTTAGACCCTCACCTGGAAACAAAACAAAATATCTGAATGGGCCCCCCCCAAAGTTACAGAGAAAGCGGCGCCCTTGTCCATCATACAGTTCTCAGGAATGTTGGGAGCAAAAGAAAAAACACAGAACTTTAAAGTAGATTTGAACACGGGTTCTTTAGTCAAAAATCCACTGTCATACTGACTGCTCTAAATTTCCAGTTAAAAGAAAACTGTAAAGAGTGTTAGAATTATGTTGGCTGAGTCTTGAAGGTATAAACTAAGTTTATCCCACGACCTTCGCCACATTTTAATCATTTATGTAATTGTCAGTTAGGGTTCGGAATTCGTTCACTCAAAATATTTCCCATTTCTATCTAAATAAGAACTGACAAAATGGTGGCAGCAAATTCTTGATCAACGTTGCATGCACAGCTACGATAAGAAACCGTTTTCTCATTCTGCTCATGTGCAGAATTGAAAACGAAAAATATTCAGATAATCATACGAAAAGTCTCTGCGTTTTCCTCCATTACAGTGAACTAACATACAATATTAACAATTCTGAAAAACTTCCCTTAGAATTCCTAGCAACGTTAACAAAATTTTTAGCAGTGTACAGTACGTAGTAAAACTTTTACTTATTATGTACAAGGAAATAATAAAATAGAAAGATATTAAAAATAGCATTTACCGAATTCCACAGCCACACGAATCAATTAGTTTACAATACTGCTTTTGACTGATTAGAAGAACCAATTCATAGCTATGGGTTACAGTTACACGTACATACATTAAAGCAAAAAGAAAAGAGTGAAGTGTGTTCCCGGTAGGCGTTACTTTCAAATTGTGTATTGCGTATTGCGAATCTTATAAACTGAAACAACCACATTGGTATTTCAAATAAGCCGTGTCATTAGATTAAAATGTCATTCCAAAAATCCTCGCAAAGCACAGCTTAATAAGTAATAGAATTAACTTTACTGTGTCTATCACCTCTAAGACTGTCTGTCGACAACTTTCGACTCAGGAACTACTAGGGCTAGGAATTTGGTTGAGTTGTTGTTCGAAAGGTTTTGGCTAAACTTCCCAAACGACATATGGATAATCCAAATTTGATGCTCGCTCCGCCCCACTTGAGTCTTATAATATATATATATATATGTATATATATACTGTTTTTATTGAATGTACTGATATATTTACATGCAGAATTTCTTCTGCATAAACTAAGTAGTTCCTGCAGAAAAACTTTATACAATATTTAGGCTTTAGCAACAAGTGCTGGGAAGCTTTATACAATCGCCATGTCTGTCTGTCGACAACTTCCAAATCAGGAACTACCAGGGCTACGAAGATAGTTAAGGAGTCGTTGAAGTGTCCCACGACTGAGCTCCGACTTACTTGTTTCCATATACGTAGATATATATATATATATCGCTGATGATATAGTCCTGTTTGCTTCAAGTGCAGAAGAACTACAAACCAGAATGGAAGAACTGAGTAACGAGAGTTCGAAAATAGGACTTAAAATGAACTTAAGTAAAACAAAAGTAATGTACAACCAACATGCTGCAAAGAAGGAAGTGAAGATTAACGGAGAGACAATAGCCATAGTTGATGAGTATGTTTACCTAGGCCAGCTTAAAACATCGAATGCAAAGTTGACTGATGAAATAAATAGAAGATGTACAATTGCGTGGAGTTCGATTGGAAGACTACACTTTATTTTCAAAAGTAAACTAGCAATGTGTCCGAAGCGTAAAGTTTATATAATCAATGTGTCTTACCTGTGATGATGTACGGCTGCGAAACTTGGACATTGAATGCGCAAACGACTCAAAGATTGAGAGTCACACAAAGAGCAATGGAGAGGTGCATGCTAGGAATAACCAGGAGGGACAGGAAGAGAAATGAATGGATTCGCGCACAAACAAAGGTAGAGGATGTAATCAAGACTGCGAAGAAGATGAAGTGGAGATGGGCCGGTCACATAGCTAGACGAACAGATGGAAGGTGGACGACAAATGTACTACATTGGATTCCTAGAGAAAAGAAACGACCGAGACGACGTCCAAATGTAAGATGGGTAGATGAAATCAAGCGTTTTTCAGGAGCTACATGGATGAGGATATCAGCAGACCGAGATATGTGGAAAGAAAAGGGGGAGTCCAGCAGTGGATAGGAAACGGCTGAATATGATGATATATATATATAAAGTTTTTCCTCTTTTCTAAGGTACCGGTTAATATTGTAAAACTCTTTCCATTTTTTAAAAATATAATAAGTATATGGTGTAAGGAAAGATCTATATCACAATTTAGACAGTTTAGTTTTTTGACGTATGCTTTACAGTCTTTACGGGATCAATCTAGTAGAGGCTGATGTAAATTGGGGAGTGTCAACAGAAGTAAAAGACTATCACCAGGGAGAAAGCATGGAAATGAAACGTCGCAGAAGAAAATAAATGTTGTATTTATCCGTCCCCGAATCAGTTTTCAACACTTTTATATTATTATTGAAAGACAACAGAAAATTGTTTGGCATTGATAACTTCACTGTTAATATGACTTATAGTCATATTTAAAAAAGAAACAATATAACATATTAAATAAAATTTATCAGAATGAAACTAATTGTCACAAGCCTTCTTCTACTATGAAACAACGTAAAAAAGCAGTAAATTAATATTATCGACATTCATGAAAATAAAGGTTATAGTCTCGAGAGGCAAGTCTCGGTCTTCTCTCAAGGGATTAGTCTCGGTCTTGGTCTCGTCTCAAGTAAGTCTCGATGCATAGTGTCTCGGTCTCGTCTCGATTCCTGGACCTTAGTCTTGGTCTCGAATTCGAGACGAAACCAAGACTAGTCTCGGTCTCGGTACCATGCGTTATTGTAGGTACCATCTCGGTGTTTCTGCGGTTCCAAAAAATCCTGGGGAAACCTGTCAGGGTGGTCGGCCGCTGATCTCGACTATCGGGCCCTCGAATGCGAAGCTAAGGCACCACCAACTGAGCCACTTTCTTAAAATTATTTATTAGTAACATGATATGAATCTACAACATATTAACATCAAGGAAAGGAAAACAGCGAATCAGCCACTAAAGATCATTAATTTGGTATTTTTCTTAATATTATACGTAACAAACCGGACCTGAGCTCCTTACACATAGAAAGCCCTATAATAATTGTCATTCAGTTTTTGTTTCTGAGGAAAATTCTCGTTAATGTATTGATCTATTGTATCAATACAATATTAATGTATTGCACATAATATTTAACATCTGTAATGTATGTTTGACTTAATAGTATTTCTACAGTTTGCATAGTAGTCGAAAATATGACTCGTCTTTTAACCCGCGGAAACATTTTAAAGGGCGGAAAATGTATGATCTGTTCTATATTGTAAGCTGTGAAGCTACCGCTGGTAATCCAGTTCATAATAATTTTATATTGCTTCCAAATTCCTGCTGCCTGTACACATTCAGTTAAACGATGCACTGAACTGTCCCGTTTCAGACATCGCACACACACATCTGAGGAAGCTATATGTTTTTGGTATAGGCGTCCTACCGTATATAGGGCCATATTTGGTGGGTATTTGGAAACCAATGTTTTGTAACTGTGGCAACTTTCTAATTTCCTCCAAATTTTGCCAAATCAAGGTCCAATAAGGGTTCGAAATGGACCGGAGCAAACCGGAACGCTATTCCGGTTCGTGAATGTCTGGAACCTTCCTGTTCCGTCTCGTGAATATAGTGATCATATACTACAGTAGTATGTTAACAAAGATAAAGCGTTCCTTTTCGTGAAATTTTCGTGAAATGAAACAGAGATAAATCCTGGAAACTTCAGTGAGGATGAGCAATGTATGATGTTTCTAGTGTCTCAGTCATGAATAATTGTTAGTGTGACTATCATTATAATTTTTTCTGAGATAATTTGTAGCTCGATTTGTGGAGACGGAAACACGTGTCCGTAACATTTCAATGTCTTTCCAGTTTATATCAGTTAGATCTGAATTTCCGTTTTTGCGGCGTGCCTTTTCGTTGTCATCCTTGTTGATTTTTCTTGGCACGTGGACTTTAAAAACAATTTAATACTGTTGTTAAAAACAAAGATGACTACGTTCTAAATTTTATACACCGTAAAAATGTAATACAGTTTCTGTATTATTGTCGTCAAATGAGGTGTATGCGCGAACAAAGGTCTATGTGACATTTTGGTGATAATGGAGTTATTTACGAAACAAAGGTATCTCATGTGTGTCTGTACTTGGTTTGAGCATATTGCAACAAATAGACTCAGTATTCAGAAATTTCTGAAGTGAAATACCCTAGAAAAACCGTGGAACAAAAGTGTATGTAACATGCTCTTCCCGTGACTGAGTGCACGCTTAAACAGTAGGGATGGGGAAAAAATACCATAACAGCTATTTTTTTATGGCTACTTTGGCTAAATTGCTATCACTGCTACGAGTAATGGAACGTAGCCCATACTCCTACCGCTACTTTTCTAAAATACTTCCCGAGGGGTTTAAACAACAGCACACTGATGAGAAAGAAAAAGGTGCAAGCTGTTTCTTCATTTTCTATTTCTAGGAGTTATTCTGGCAAGGAAATATCGGCCGTGTAATTCCACATGTTTTTACTCATGTCCTAGTCGTGAAGCAGTGCTCCATAAAGAACACTGACAAGCCCCCGCTTGTAAGTGCCTGGTTAGCGCTATTGTTACTGCATGGGACAGCTAATACGGGACATTAGAAAAAAACTTTCTTTTTTATACTTTTACGCATTTTCAAATTATATAAACCTCCCTAACCATTTGTTAGGTTAGGTTAATTCAGGTTCGGTGGGTTCTTTTACTGACCACGCGATTCACTCTAATTCACGGTAACGGTAACAGTTGGTTCTGGTGTCGAATTCTGAGGCGATACGTTATATCTCGAACGAATCGTTATTTTCTTTGTCTGTCCATTATCAGCAGAAATAAACAGGACAGTACTTTCCTAATGTTTTGATTCATTATACCATATAATAATATTTTGTGCGTAGCAGTAACGTTGCGGCCTTCGGGTCGGTCACAGGTAGATATGCGGGTTTGAATCCCGCAGCTCAGTGGTAGAGCGTTGGTTTAGTGTTCGGGAGGTCGTTGGTTCAATCCTAGAGACCGACCGTCCTGATTAAATTTTCAGGAGTTTTCCTGTCACACCAGGACAATGCCAGATGATACCTTCAAGTTATATCCTGTCTGACATCTTCCCGCATCCTTCCCCCTTCCCTATAGTCTTAGATATCTGAAGGTCATAAACAAAATATTCGAAGTCGAAGCCCGTGGTCGAAGTTTTCCGGGGTCTCCCTCAGATTCACTAGAGGTATGGGGTGTCCAACAATTATTGTCCCTGACATAGAAGTTCTGCCATTTTTTCACATAGTCCCCCGTCACTGTAAGGCGCTCTCCCACCTATGTTCTAGAGTACGAATACCAGTTTCAAAAAAACTTGATGGCTGTACTAGAAGCCATTCCTCGACAGCCTGCATAACATGCCATCGTTGGCAAACTTTGTCCCTCGCAGGTGCTGCTTAAACTTGGGGAACAAGTGAAAGTCATTTGGGGTAAGATCTGGAGAGTAGGGAGGGTGATCAAGTTTTTCAAACCCGGCATCAGCAATAGCGGCGGTGGTAAGGTGACTTCTGTGAGCAGGAGCATTGTCCTGCAGCAGCAGTACTTTCCTGTGTAGCATCTCTCTGCGTTTTTCTTTGATTGCCTCGCTAATTGTTGGAATCAATTGTGAGTAATAGTCACCTGTAATTGTCTTTTGGCTCTGGAGATAATCAATGAACAGTACGCCCTTACCATCCCAAAAAATCGTGGTCATAAGCTTACCAGCTGATGGTATTGTCTTGAATTTCTGGGGGCGGAGAATAATGGTGCCGCTACTGCATGCTCTGTTGCTTTGATTCTGGATCATAATGATGTACCCAGGTTTCATCTACGATCACACATCTAGCAAGAAAGTTACCCTGGTGTTTCTTAAACAAGCCCAAATTTGTTTCTGAACCACGGATTCGTTCACGCTTTTGATCAATGGTTAACATTCGTGGTACCCATCGGGCTGATACCTTGTGCACCTCCTAGTCTTGGTGTAAAATTGTGTCTATTGAACCGAGTGACAAGCTACTAATCTCAGCTAACCTCCGAACAGTAAGTCGTCTGTCAGCCATTATCAGGTCGTGAACCATGTTAATGTTTTCTGGTGTGCAAACTGTTACGGGCAGTCCTGCACCTGATGCATGTTCCCAGTTCTCCCTGACGCACCGGAAGTCACGTGACCAGTTCTTGATGATTTGGTATGTAGGGGCGCCATCACCTAATACATTCACCATGTCTTCATGAATCTCCTTGGGTGTTAATACCGTCCTCTGGAGGTACTTAATGACGGCTCTGTGTTCAGATTTGTCAATTTTCTCAATCGTCGCTCATCTTGACCTGAAAAACAAAGCATAACATTAACATTTTACACCCTACATGCATGAAACTGTCTCTAAACATTCAAAAGTATATTTCTTTGGACTTCTTCTTCAAAAGTATATAAGTTTAAAAGTATATTTCTTTTTTGTTTTACGTTTATGTTTAGTTATTTTAAAGATGTGACTATATTCATACTGCATTGTGTACTTGATCTTTTGAGTCAGACATTATAAAATCTATCTTAAAATGTGTTCAATACTGTACATATTTTCATTTTTGCACTTCCTTTTTCTGTAATAAATTATTAAAACGCATGGCACAGTACATAACAATTGTTTATAAAATACTGGCCTGTACCAAGAGGTCAGAAAAATGAACAAGAGCTGGTTTTGGTATAAAAATGATGTTTTTAATGGTATGGGTTAGGCAGGAAGTGAGTATTTATTGAACTCCGGCCTATCCGGCTTTTTTGTTATCCGGCCTGCCCTTCTGCCACATTAGGCCGTATAGTTGAGACTCTATTGTCTGTATTTAATGCTTTATGCTGCAGATAATCAATGTAATCAGGAGGATTGGAGTTAAACTTCCACACATTCATTCCAATTTACTATTGGTTTATTTTCCTGCAGCCTTGCGAGGCAAATGATGGCATTATTTATGCATTCACTGCCACATTGCTATACTTCCTATATCTTCACCCTGACAAATATAAGGAATAAACTAAGGACATATGGACTGAAATTATTTATTATAGTGTGTAATAAATACTAATAAACCTCCAAGGAACTGAAGAACAAGAAATATTTTGAATTATAGGAAGAATTTAAGTTTCTAGAAATAATACAGCTTCGAAGACATGTTTACTGGAAACTGAAAAACTATGAATTCTTACCAAAATATGCACTCGTCCCGTATATACAATGTAATACGTTAACTTCTACTGCATTATTAATGAAGCTATCTATATGTGATTATAACTATCGTCCGCAAAAATCAATTATCTTTAGCTCAAAATCCCGAGAAATAACCTGCTTTATTCAAATTGTTGCCTTGAAAAAAAATAGAAAAAAAAACGAAGGCTCATGCTTTTCTTTTTTTTAAAAAAAGGAAAGTTTTTTCGAAAAACATAATTTCATGAGAAAACGAACATTTTCTTTTCTATTTACAACACTAGTTAAAGTGGGTTGTTTTGACTGCGTATTTGTCGTTGATTCATGAAAATTATTATATACACGTTGAAGAGCAATTCAATAACAGTTAAGCTGAAAATTGGTACAAATGTTCAGAGTGTTGGAATGAACAACATACCGGAAGTCCCAAAAAATTCAACTTGGGAAAATTCGCCATCTTGGAAAAACCGCCGCCATCTTTAATCTTTATAGTTTTGAATGGAGCGCTTGAATAAACTGAGATTTTTACTTTGTTTAAAAGATCAATTGACACTTCTAGGCTCTCTTATTGAAATAAAAGTTATATTTTGCAATATGTAATTATATTTTAGGGTATTCGTCTTTAATAGAGGAAATTAAACCTAGTAACTAGACTTGTTTTAAATTTGTTTAAGAGGGTATTTGTGGTAGGATCATAAAAAATATTATTTACAAATTGAAGAGCAATTAAAAAAACTGCTAAGCTAAATATTGGAGCATATTTTTGGAATATTACCATGAAAAACACAGCCAAAATCCCAAAAATCTTACATAAATTCACATTTCTATTAACTTTCGTTGAAATAAAAGTGATACCAGAGCGCGTTGGTGATACTTTGCGACGTGTAATTTCATTTTAGGGTTTTCTTTTTTAATGGAGAAAATTGAATATAGAAAATAGTCCTAAATGTGTTTAAATGGGAACTCATATTTTTTTGTTCTACTATGGGTTCGAAAACAAGCTTATATCATTGCAGCTCTTGATATACAATTGGGTAAAATGTTTGTACTCACCGAAATCTTCGTAGTGCTCTCAAGTGTCAGTTTTCCCAAATCCAAAGTACTGTCAGGATTAAGAGGACTGTTATTGCTAAGTGTCATCGTTTTTGAAATCATCGATTTTGAAATCATCAATGCGTCATCATCATCATAAGCTTGAAGTACAGTGACACACAGATTTTAGATGTTTTCTTGATCTGATTTTGATAGTGGCATTTACAAAAAAAAAAAAAAAAAAAAACCTTGAGGTAAAACTAATGGTTTGAAATCATCAGTGACTGCCTCCGTCGCACATTTTTACCAGTTCACTTCTCGTGTTCCTCATTTCTTATCCCTAGAACGGACAGCCATAAAAAACTACAGTACTTTGTCCGTAATGGTGTTTAATATATTCCGCATACTGTCACATACTGTAGAAATATCTGCTGACAGGTAGCCGGACGCATCCACAGCACACGATCACAAGAAAACCTCCGTCCAATCGTGTAAATGAGGTCCGACAAGAATGTGCAATATTTAACCGGGACCCTCGACCCCTAAAGGGCCCAATCGTTTTTTCGCAAAACAAGGATTAAAAATATTATACCACTTTCCACATTTTGAGATTCGAATAGTTATGAAAAGTTGTGCATTGGTACGAAATTTATCCATGTCAAATGTGGCCGTTCTTGGCCGTTTTCAAACTAAAATTTTCGCTGGCTGAAGGTCCCGGCTAGATATTATTTGATCTGGCTGTGTTTCGGCGAACAAACAAAACATAACATTCTACAGCTTTTGCACACTACTCAAACTCAATTTTCTAAAAAAGTTCAGCCCTTCTCAAATTTTTCTTTTCTCGGGTCCCCGGGGCCCGGGTAAATATTTTTTTATCCGGCTGTGTTTGGGGCGAACAAACATAACATAACATTCTATAACGTTTGCGCGATACTAAAAAAAAAAAAACTTTTAACGATGTTTTTTCGGGGGCCCCAAAACGGCCGATTTTTTTTCTTTTTAATTTGAGTTTGAGTAGTGTGCAAAAGTTGTAGAATGTTAACGTTATGTTTGTTCGCCAAAACATAACCGGATCAAAAAATATCTAACCGGACCCCTCAGCCGGCGAAAATTGTAGTTTGAAAACGTCCAAAAACGCTTGACGGCTAAGAAGGGCCACACTTCACATGGCTAAATTTCGTACCAATGCACAACTTTTTATAACTACTCGAACCCCAAAATGTGGAAACTGGTATAATATTTTTATTCCTTGTTTTGCCAAGAAACAATTGGACCCTTTAGGGGTTTAGGGGAGCGGTTAAATATTGTTTTAGGACGTCCATATTTGTACCAATGCACAATTTTTTATGACAACTCGAACCCCAATATCTGAAAAAAAAAGTTGGTCCACCCTAATGTGCAATCCCAAGGTGTACTCGTCAAAAAACAGTAACCGAATTGTTGTTTTGCCCCAACGATTCAGGAGAATCAGGAGATAGAGAAAACGGGAAGACAAATAACACACGAAATTGTACTAAGGAGTAAACTCGTTAAGAAAAGGTTACCAGATAGGGAATAGGTTCCCAATCTTTTTGGCACAGTTCCTCCCTTCGTAAATCCAGAAAAATCCACGCTCCCCACAATAATTGTTGGTAATTTGGAATAACGTAAAGGGTTTCGCACACTATTTTAGTGCAAAAGCATTATTATTATCTATCGAAATAAAAATACACCACTTAAAAAACGACAAATTTGAAAGAAACTACCTGTAAATAAATTACTAACGTATGTATATATATATATACATATATATACAACTCATATACATATATATACATATATATACACATATACATATATATACATATACATATACATATATATACATATATATACATATATATATACAACACGAAATCAAATTGGTGAAACTATCAAGTATATACGTTGTGGGAGTCTTAAGATACGTATTTACGAATGTAGTTTACACTTCCGTAGGAGGAACAAATTACCAATGCAACGGTGTATGGCTTATCTCTGTCGAACTTGTGGCTACTGAGATCTAGTAGGGTCACAAATGGAGAATACTAAGCGATCCAAAAGGACCTGCTAGTTTTGTCCATTTACCTGTAATAATAATAATTTTTAAAAAACAACTTCTTAGAACTTATAAAATATTAAATAAGATTAGAAATATTTGTACTTGCCTTCTAAAACAAGCTCTCTCAAGCTGGAAGGTTCTCGCGGGTTTCTACACTTATTATTTCTTATAGTCCGTTTGCAATTTTCTTCAGATGGCAGTCTGGCACGCGTATCATCATCTTGCTGTTGCACAACTTCTGCATATATTTTGGATGGAATACCACTACACTGTTTGGATTTTTCTTTCATAGCTAAACGACATTTTATAAGTTTTAAGTTATCATTATCCGGCAAATGATTGTGTTCCTGAACCAGATTAGGATTGTTTCTTTCAGCGCTGGTTCTCAAAATTGCACGACAGTTATATTTACTTCTTTCAGTACATCTCCAACGTGTACTGTTTTTAGTGCCAATTGCTTTGTGTAAGAATATCCCGATAACAAAATTTTTTCACCTCCCTTGTTGGATTTCACCACTTCCATCGTGTATAAATACTAGACAACTATACACACACAACTTATGATCCTTAATAACAAAAGTAACTTTAAACGTAATAGTGTCGGAAGTGTACCCCTTCCTTTCTCAAACTACACTCTACAACTGAAATTAGAAAAATTACTAAATCAATGAAGAAAGGAGAAACGTCTTTTCTTTCCACCAATCAGGGGTCACTACTAATTAAAAATTCAGTTTTCTTCTTCTAACTGTTGTTTGTGATCTTGCAGCTCATCAAATTTGACAGGTGAAAGGAAGGTATGCGTCGAAAAGAAAAGTGAACTTTTAATTAGTAGTGACACCTGATTGGTGGAAAGAAAAGACATAATTTTGTATTTTGTTTATTTGGAAAAATTATTGGCTGATGGAATTGTAGAAATCTTCTAACCGAAAGTTTGCGAAATTTTTGTGATTAAATATTTCCCTCTCTTCTCCCTTGGATTCTGTCCTGTTCAAAATATTTATTACATCACATTCACGCTGCCATATTTTCCACCTGCCATTTTTTCCGCCTGCCATATTTTCCCCCTGCCGTTTTTTCCACCTGCCATTTTCACCCTGCCATTTTTTTCCGCCTGCCATATTTTCCCCTGCCATTTTTACCTAGATTCAGCTGACACTAAAAAACATTTCTTAAATGAGAACCAAAGAAATCTTTGGGAACAACACAGGGTTTCGTCTTTGAGTACATGTTTTCAGTCTGTTACGTTTGATTTTATGGGAAACTGTTTTATTTAATTTGCATTTAACTGTAGAGGTAAAAATGGTGAATTGGAGAAGTTACAAACTGCGCACAGAAATAGATAATGTAAATTTACAAGAAATACATTAAATATACCACTCAGATGTAA
>JAGDQP010026589.1:0-25773 GCA_022664845.1 Lepisma saccharinum
GTTTCAAAGTGTTTACAAAGAGGAACTCATAAACTTGAAAAAATTACCTATATGACTTACCATTAAATGAATATATTTAAATTAGATGTACTACTTTAAACATATTAACAGTTTCTACAGAATGTTTAATGGTATCACATTAAAAATTAACAAATAATTGAGGTATCAGAAGCAAAGGGTTGCAAATAATATCTAAAAAAATAATAGAATTCATCTTTCACATATGACTTGAAATATATGTGACACGTTCCACCAATTCATCCCCTCATCATCCATCCGGCCTGAGCTAAAGCTTCCTAAAGGCCTTAAAAATTAAATTAAATTTAAATACATGGCATTCGTATTTTACAACAACACGCACAGGGTCTTAGTGTTTATTAGTAGAAAATACTAATATTTCGTATCATATAAAGACGGACTCAATTATTTTTATTTTTAAATGTCACTTGCATCCTTTTACTTATGGCCACATCAATTGGTGAATGTGGTGACCGGGTAATCGGGACTTTACATACTTCCGGTCACTCCAACGACCATATTTTCTATAAACTTTCTAAAAAATGTTTTATTAGTTGGTACACTTGACAATTTCATATGATAATGATAATAAAATTGAAAATGAATATTAAATTTGAAATAAGTGTAGTGTTTCAATTTTCGTTTTTTCTGTTACACCCTTAATATATCTATGCCCTGTATGATAATATATTTAAACTTTATTAAGGAAAATTTGGGAATTTTCAAATTTGATGACAGAATTTGAGTTTATTTACCGCCTTTCACTTTACTCACCCTTTTTAAGTGTTAAGCTCTTTCGCTTGTCGTCAACAGGAACGATTGTAAATATTAAGTGCTATTAACACAGTGGTATTTGATAACATCCAATATATTAACACTGAAGGTTGAATCTTTACATTTATCATGATATAAAATGGCAGACTTGTTGATCGTTCAGCGTTCTAAAGACACTTCTACTCTTGAAATGATTTTGTAAAGACTCTTAACTCATAAGTTTATGAAGGCTTAAAAACTGTTTATATTTTAAACGATTTGATTGAGAATATTTTGTTAATATAAATTATATGTTACGCGGTGTAAAAAAGAATATCTTTGACTTTTTAGGAGTAAGTTAATATCTTAACTTCAATTTGCACACTATTGTATTACTTACTTAATTTTCTTCTGAAAATTCAGCACTTTTAACTGTCCTAAAAAAATAGAGGTTCTAAAATCGATGCGTATGTAAGTTTTTAATAGATATACGTGAATCAAGTTCCGTTAACTTCGCCACGTTTGCTAGCGTGGTGCGTGTGGGGGTGGGTTCAAGCGACCTTGTGAGTATATGAGTGTGTTTGTTATAAATATATTATAAATCACAGCCATATTCAATCCACTACTGGATGAGGCCTCTCCCCTTATATATAATAACATGTTCATGAATATGCAAACGGCAAACGGCATTCACACCAGACTAATCGCTAATCTGCCTCATCCTCCGCTGACTTCAACAAGCTTTTTAATTGTTAAATATCTAGAGCATTTGAATGAAATAGTAATTATTTTTCACTTATAAGTGTGTTTTCTTATTGAGTATGATTTTATGGGGGATGAGTTATTTTTTAAATTATACTTTCTGTGTTATCGGGAAAGCTAACAAGGATCATCTTTTCAAGGGGGCAGTCTTATGTTAACTATATCCTGCTTATCACATTACGTCTACAACAAAAGGAATTGAGATATAGAAATTATAATTTTATCGTTATTCTAACCATAGAACTTGATATAATTGAGTAAATTATTATGGATATAAATGGTATATAGTATAATGTTAGTATGCTATCTGATAGCATGGGAAACAGGAATAACTTGTGAGATGTATTAATTTATTATGATTTAACAAACTATTATTGATTATGTTAGGACAACACTGTTTAGTGTTTAGTTTGTTGATGAGACAATTGACAATCTAGGAAAATAACATTGCGAGTTTTAAAAGGTAGTGTTAAATGATCAGAAATATTGTGAGAACTACTGATTAAGTATATTATGGGATGTAGGTAAAAAGGCTGTTAAATGCTGATATGTTGAATGGATATTATAATAAGAATGCAACTACTGAAAATGAGTTGAAAGTTTGATATGTATACGAAATACGAAAGGTACTGCTTTTGTTAGTGACAAGTTGTCATGGAGCATTCAAAGGAATGAATCATCATACGCAAGATACAATGGAATCTGAGTTTCATTCATGTAATTATTAGGTTATAACTGTGCTAGTGTTTTGATAAGAAAATATAGTTTCAAGTTTCCTTTCCGGGATACACTTTAGATATTCCCCAGAAACTAAATATAACATTCTTGGAAACTTTTGAACGTGGTTTTACTACACGCGCTATTTATTGATCAGTTTCGAAAGAACAATTTGTAAGAGGGAGAAATATTGACTCATTCGTATCGAAGACACCCAATGATTCTATTTTTCTGCACATACACACTTAGTGAATTGTTTTGCACTTTTTTATGTCTTATTGTTGAACACATTTTGACACTTCCTGTTCCCATGTTGTACACTTTTGACGTTTTATGTAGATATTTTAGTACATTGAAATGACCAATAACCATTGAAAAGCATTTTAGAAACTGCACAAAATTTTATTTTTTACAGTATCTATCCAATACACACTTCATCTTTCAATAGTTTCGTTGTGAGAACACTGAGAAGTCTACACATTTTTTTCAACTTGCCCAATAGTTCCCACGTACTAGTAGTTCGGACTGTATATACTCAAATATGTCACTCTGATATATTGAAAACAGGCGGTGGAAATATGTTTAAATCACAAAAAAGTTATACAACACGGTGATTCGAAAAACTGTGTTCTATTCAGAAGTAAAACTAACATTTTATAATTTTTATATGTATCGGCGTGTTCTTCTTCTATCGGCTAGTTTAAAAGAATCAAAGTTAATATCTCGATAATGAATACTTTTGGACCATGGAATGGTAAGATAAGACAAGATAAAATTAACTATATAGGCGGTAAGACAATGGAATGAGATTTGATTTAAATGACTCCTGCACGTCAACAGCCAACATTGCTTATCAGATATTAAGCATTACACATTTTTGGAACTTTTTAAGCACGCAGAAAATAGGTTTACAAACTTCCACAGTAAGAAACATAAATAAGTTTCTTTATTTATTTAACAATCTCCAGATACAGCCGAAGTTTGGCCATTTTACACTAGATAAATTTTTAACAACGATGCAACAAGGAGAAAAAATTGGAAGAAATAGGTCCCGGCCTCATTCAAGATACCATGGCAGCATTTAGCTGTGAGGGAAACTACGAAAAATCGGTGAGAATAGTCTGAACCGAAAATCGAACTCGGGTCCTTCCGATTACGATGTGACGCTAAAAATATTTGTAGCGATAATTTGAATATTGTTATGGGGTATCAGAAATTAAGGTGAAGAAAAAACAGGAAGAATCGGAAACGAAAGTAATGAAAATTCGAGTGGAAATGTCTAATTTCACAGAACTGCATAGAATTAAATACGAAAACATGATGTCACCAAATTAAAACCGGCCGAGTAAATCGAAATCCTTGATCTGAAGTCCGAGATCAGTTTCTTCCTACCTGCTTCCGTTAAGGTCTAGTCTGTAATAGATACAGACTGAGTGCTTATAGTATCAAGTTATCATAAAGGAAGTCTGTACCTACACCACATTACAGACGAACAGCTGATCTGAAATCAGTTTCTCTCTCTCTCTACTGTCTAGTTCTGAGTTCTGTAGCCGCGAGGGAGGAGTCGTACCGGGATCATGAGTGGGAAGACACATTTAATAGCCAATGTGAGGTAGGTAGTAAAAGCACGAGCTCTCGCTGATTGTTTGTGCACTTCCCACTTCACCTCGAGCGCTAGCCAACACCCCTCTCACAGGTCTACATAACTCGGAACTGCACTATAGCTGTTTTCGTTCAGACGCTGTCCAATGTAAGAAAATGATTTTATATAATACAAAATAATAATAATACAAAATAATAATGATAATATAATAAAATAAATAAAGGAAGGCGGGTCGCTGAACCCAAATCTGAATTAAGTTTTTCTCTCCCTGATTTCGTTTAAGCGCTAGCCTATCTTACAGACTTAGTGCATGTCGTACAATAATATCGTTGGAGCAATAATCTTACCGGAACGGAGGTGGTCGAATAAATCGAGCTAAGCTAATTTAAATGCAACGATCATTTACAAGCTGCACCACACACATTAGAATGGTTTACCCCAGATATGATAAAAAAGTCAGTAGTATGTCTGAGAAATAATAGCATCTGATAATAAATTAATTTTCTTACCTTCGAATATAGTAAAAAATTATATGTACTCCTTAGATGAAGATAGCGGAAATTCGTTTTTACTGCGATTACAATTCACTTACAAAACTATGTTGTTTTTCTCGTGCTGTTAACCTCCATCCAATAATATTTACTGTTTAAAATAACTTTCACAGAAAGTCAAACAGAAACTCGATGATCAGAAAGGTTAACACCATCCTAACGAATAGCTTTATAGTCAGAACATAAAAAATGCTGTACCAACTACGATAAATAACCCCTTAGCTACTAGAAACAAGTTAAAATCCTAGTCCTGTTCGGTGATTTTTAGTTTGGTTACTATACGCGATTGCATTCCGAGGACACGGAAGAAATAAAAAAGTTTCTTAGCATCGGAGAACGCATGTTTCTATTCAGTTCAAAAACTCCTAACCTCGCGATTAATATCAAGTTGAAACTGAAAATATACAGAACAGTTATTCTGCCGGTTGGGAAAGTTGAAGTAATTCTTTGGAAGATGAAAAAAATACATGTGTTTCAAAATAAGGCTTTAAGAAAAATACGGGCTGAAAGATGGGACGAGATGATCGTAAAATGGAAGAGAGTACTTAACGAATACCTCCACGTATTACGATTCACTCGATATTGTAAGAATGATGAAATCGCGACGCCTAAGGTGAGCAGGCCATGTAGCTCAATGGGGAAAAACGAAGGTTATATTCCATTGTGGTTGATTGGTATGAATACAAGCCGGAAGGAAACAGATTATTGGGAAGACCGAAACGTTTTAGGGATGACAATATTAGAAGAGACCTTCAAGAGGTACTTGTTAGTGATGAAAACTGGCTTGGTGTTGCGAGGATAGAAACCTATGGCGAACGTTTGTTACTGCGGCGATGAACTTGAGAGTTCTGTAAGCCACAGAGTTAGTTATACGACACTGCATAATCGTTATTGTTAGGTAATTCTCTAAAATTTACGAAACAGTCTTTCACAGACATTCGACATTTTTTTCTCTGTGTGGGCTCAGATAAATAAATCTTAAATCATACTTGTCACATTGATGATACATCTTTGATATATTTGGTATTATTTATGTTATTGTTCATGTTTCATTGTAAAATGGTCGTTATGTGCTTATTTAATGTCCACAAATAAATCTCCAATAAAGTTTTATAATTCTTATTTGTTCTAATTTTATTTTTCATAGCTGAGCGTTGTAATTCCGCACTATCCCTTATCCTTTCGCAATGCTCTTGACCGTCATTGTTCAAGTTTTACCCAGAAAAAATATACAATAACCGTAACACCAACATGACCAGAGTTAAGAGTAGAGATCAAACGCGCAGAATGCCTGATATTATTCTGCTTGCATCAAAAGTTTTCCAAACATGTTTTTGTTACAATGTGAACTACACTTGGCGCTACATTTGCACCAGAATTTAGTACATGGCCTTGTTTTTCGGATGGAAGAACTCAGATCTTGTGCCAAACTAATGTACGAAAAGCCATATGCTGATCTGAAATACATTAAATTCATCAACTAACGATTCGTCAATTTTTTAAAAGATGTGTCCACCCGAAGAATGACCGCAGAGAATATGAATCTGGCAACACTGATTAAGGTACTACACCGCTATGTCATTTGCAATGTATGGAATCCCTCCCGCTTAATAATTAGCGTCAGGTGTGAGCGATAGGTTTCATCACTACACAACCTCAACTATGTTATAGTCAGAGAGAGGAAACGAAGAAGATAAAGAGTGCAGTGTAACGAAGCATTTTTCACGTTCTTCGCATAGATGTGTTTAATTTTTAAAATTCGTATTTCTTTTGTTTATTTGGAGGCGGTGCATTGAACAGGGCAACTTTTACGAGGCTCCTCCGAAATTCTACCAGCCTACCGTCTGATGAGAAACTTCACCGATGAAAAACAGTGGTTGGCAATGTCTGGTTTTGCCTACCTCTTCTCCTCTTCCACCTCCCCTTGGCTCACTCGGGATTCGGTGAGTAAAAGAACATACTTGTGGACGTGCATGCTGCTGCCATCTAGCTTGAAACTCACATGTTCCACCATAAGCGTGTTTGGTTATTGTTTGTTTTTAGTCATTATTTGTTAGGAGAAATTGAGTGCTTCTAATGCTCTGATAGTTTGTGGATGTCTTCAGAATGTTTAGTTATGAGTTAAATGTTCAGACTCATCAGTTCTTGCCTAAAATTAGGAACTATTTTCCGAAAACTTTACGAAAACACTATGTCCCATTATTAATACCTTCTATTCTTCTTATTCTTCTTCTTCTAATAATAATAATAATAATCATATATTAATGTAATTAAGTACTGGGCTCCTTATTGATGATTATTGTAATCAATATTTACAGTAGAGAAAATGTGTGACGTGACTTGAAAGCAATGAATCTGCCTACCGTGTATACGTAAGAAATAGTCTGTGTAATATAATTTACTTTCTTCTGTTGAAAATGTATTCATCTGGCAAAGAATTATACATAATTCATTCCAGTAATATGTTAGAACAAATTCTTATTTGTCGATTTCACAAATAATAATATACTACTATCGCTTTTTATTATATCAGTTATAGATTACAAAAAAATTGCGTTAATTTTTGTTCCTTTGTATTACATTTTAAAACTCTTTCCCCACAAGCTCGCGTACCACAACAATACTTTGACGTCTCAGGACTCGCACATTGATTCGTTTTGAAAACTGAATCAAAATTAAACTGCGTACGCTTGCGTTAACTATTTAAATGGAGTCTATTCTAAATAAATAAAATAATTCTACAATTCCAAATGTTTTGTTGACCATATGAGGGTGCAAGTGGCATTGTTAAATAAAAGAACATCTTTTATATATCAAGCAAAAAAATACATGACACAAAATGTTTATTGCGTAGAAAGACGCAGTGGATATTAATGTGTCTTTGTACAAAATATGAATATTTTGTGTCATATTTTATTACACGACATTTAAAAAAAAAAAAAACTCAATGTCACCTTTATCCCTTTGCTTATGAGGACATGAAATGAATTTAAACAAAATAATTGGACAATTCAAAACATTTATTATTTACTATTTGTAGAGAAATCTTTATTCTAAGAGTGCGTAAAATTAGAAGCTTTATGAAGAGGTCGTAAGCTATAGTTGTGGTCGTATACAAAATTTGAATTTGAAATTATTTAAAGCGTTTAGAGATATATGGCTCAGGTTGTCGTATCCATAAGTTTGACAATTTTACACTGTTAATAAAAACACATTTCTTATACGTCTTTTGAATATCTAAAAAAATAATTATTTCCTTAGGAAGAACATACTTAGTCCGTCACTTTTCTCGCTATACGTTTGATATGAAAGGATTAAGTCTTTCAGGACTTATTTTGAATATAATATGTACAATAAGAAGTATAAAAATAATCGTAGAAGAAAGAAGAGTATAATATGTGTACCTTCAGAAAAACATGATAAACTCCCGACACTTTTGTTTACCACGTTTTCTGAACTAGTGTGCCGCGAATGATTCGCTGGTGAGGCGTGAGAAAATGAAAAAGTAAAAGTAATTGATGATGCATGTCTCCATTACGAAATAAAATACACGCTACAATAGAAATTTATTACATTAATAATAATAATAATAAATAGTAGTAGTAGTAATTTTATTTCAAATTAATGTGTATTTATGAGACGCGGGTTTTTATATTACACCTTTAGTGTGCCGCATGTTGAAAATGGTTGAAAAACATTGTGTACACATTTTTGTACTGTTGTGCCCAAAAGAAAGACAATTTCAGAGTGGTTTGGTACCCAAAAGATGTACAAGAAGTGTAATAGATTACAATACAACGTCTTTAAGTAGGTTTTTGATGTTCTGCTGACTGAAGTTTCTCTTCACTTTCAATTTGAACTGTTGAATTAAATTGCAATAATCATATATTTAGTTAATATTTCACCAACATTTCTACAAACATTTTTTAGAATTATTTAGCGAAAAAAGTGAATAGTGCGTTTTCGTTGCATTAAGTATTTTGAAGTACCTACAACTAACAATTTTACAAGAGTGAAATTAGCTGAGATGTAGGGCCTATATAGGAAAATAACTCACAAAATATTATTTGGTGTTATTGTCCGAATGTACTTTTACATTTCATTATCAAAAATTTCATTTCGTATAATCGTGCAACATTACTAAATAGTGACTTTAGGAAGATGATTTCTCATTAATAGCTGTAATCATCACGAACGCTGGTAGAAGTCGAGTTTAACCGAGTGCTCTGTTAAACTCGATTTCTCGACATTGAAAGGCTTGGTGGAAGTTAGATAGTACTAACCTAACCTATCCATGCTTTTTGAGCAATACTATTTTTATTACGCTATAAAATAAATATTTTAATTTGTATTACAGTCCCCAGTAAGCCGTAACACGCAAAGTCGAGTTTAGTCGAGCACTCGGTTAAACTCGACTTCTAGCCGAACTCTACACAAAAAGGTATATTATCTTTCGTACGGCAAGTGAATTGTTTTAAACTAGATCTTTCTGATATTATAACACGTAAATGGCTACCATTCTCATCACACTGCGAATCTAATACCACAACTTTTTTGTTCAGTGTAGATGAACATTATATTTTAGAGTTTTACTTTGTGTATGCATATTATCTTTTATAAAAAATTCAAATGTCATCAGTGAAATTATCCTCTTGAACCATTTTCTATGAATCTTTGGCCGTAGTTAGTTGTTGTCATTCTTAGGTATGAGGAATAATTTATATTAAACTAATTTGTTAACAGTAGACAAAAAGTTAGAAATAAATTAGGATAAACTCTGTCCTCTGCGTGCTTTGGTGTAGAATTTTGTTTCCGCACTAGGAAAAATACGCATGAAATGTTGTCTCTGTAATGTATTATAGTCCTACGGATCCAAACGTAGAAGAATGTGTAATATCTATAACAATGTGCTACAAGGTAAACACTTTTCTAGATATAGTCCGTATGAAGGAAAATGAGTTTAGAAAAGTTTCGTGTAATGTATTCCGACATTGGTGTTACATTGTGAAGCCACTGTAAAAATATGAACACTGTTAATAGAACATGTATCTATTGTGTTCCAAAATAAATAAATAAATATCCACAGAACCGAAATACATTGCAACGCATGTTACTAAAACATCCACATCTTCTAATTTCCTTTCATTATTATTTTTATTTACATTTTTCTTAGTGTAATCTTTGCCAAACATTTTCAATTGAATTAATGAAAGTGGTATATATTTGAATTATGACAAGTGCTAATTTCTATATACGAAATTAATTTTGTGTGCATATCAGCGTCTGGAAAATTAACCAAGTTAACCTTAAAAAAAAATAGAAACTATTAATTTTGAGCCCATATTTTTGACACTTAAAAATTCTTCATATGAGTAACAATCGATCAACACATAGATACACAAAGCACAGCGTAGTAATTGTAGCAGACCCACAAATAGTGTAACATTGAAGGAATGGATACTAGGTTTATTCCATGTCAGACTCTGGAAGAAAGCATATATATACTGAATTAGCATTGCAAGAAACGCCAAGGATATTTTTCTTTGTCACTCACTATCTTTGACAGCTCTCCCCAGCGGTTAATCATTGCATGCGTCAACCTGGAGTACCGTTATATACACTTGCATGACTTGTGCAATAGGATAGTATTAAGGTCTATAATAGTAATGTCAAAAGAACAAAGCTCTATGATACGTTTGTCTGCTTTCCAGCAAGGAAGAGAGAGTCATTGCTATGGATGTGCTATGGGTAATTAGTGACGTTTAACGCATACGACAAATTTTATAGCTATATCTAGCGGGCAGAGCGCAAAAAATATTATTCGCTTGCGGGGTCAGTACATAGTCAGTCTTTGCGCTTGTTACAGTCTTTCATCTCTCCGCTGATCCGATTCTCAAACCCGAGCTTACCAACACACAGAAGGAATGGAGATGGAGAACAAACGAAAAAAAAAAACACCCTTCCCTTCGCTCGTTGCACTATTGCGACAGTTTTTTTCTTTCTTGTGCAGATGACCGATTTCGCAAATGATATTTAACCATGAACCTTTGAATCCTCGACATATTGTTGGTGTTAAACAAGTTAAAGACTATAGTGTATGATCTGGGAATCTTTATATCTCCTTGTCATCGTAGCACAATCTCTCGATAGCACCGATACTAGAATCCGCCAGCCTACCACCTGCACCCTTTCATTCAGGCTTTCTAGCCACATAACTATGCAGAGTTTCAGCATGACAATGATCCACTGCATCGTATATATGTATTAATTGAACATATCTAGGGTTATGTTGAAAAGAGTTTTCGGGCAGCAGATGAACTTGCGTATCTTCTGCAACGCAGTTAGATATAACTGTCTACGGATGACCCTAAATTTCTTATAGAGTCATTTCCAACACATTTATAGCCAGTGTAGGGTTAGGTACTTGTCATTTGTACCTAGGTACAGGTACTAGGTACTGGTCTTAAATTGTACCTAGGTACAGGTATTAGGTACAAGTTGGTCAGTGTAGGTATAGGTACAGGTACTGATCAGTGTACCTAAGGTACATTCTTAGGTACTTTACCAAGTTATTACTAATCAGGGCTGGAAATTATTTCAAGAATTAAAGGGATGTCCATTGACTAGAATATCACTCCTATATCATTATCTGTAATAATAATAATAATAATAATAATAATAACACTCACTATTAGGTGATAGATTCAGCCTAAGTCTGTTGTATTATCTAACCCTTGTCAAAAAAATACTATTTTTAAGTGATATATTATTATATACTAATAATAGATACAATAATGGAATCAAACGAAAGAGTAAAAAAAAACATGAATTTAATAATGCAGTCATTTTAAGCCAAAGTTTCGTGATTAGGTAAAGAATTCTTAAAAACATGAAACTTGCCACCCAAGTAATGTACTAAAAGTCCCAAAAATTAAACTTGTGCTACGACTGCCATCTTGCAAAATGGCGGCCAAAATTAAGTTTTTTCAATTTTCGCGAAAACTAGGCATCACTTCGAAAAAAGTTGAAAATGAAGTTTGTTCATCATGAAATTGTCCATCTTTTTGTCATTACTTTTTTTTATTTGACCAATCCTAAAGCCACAAAATGACATCAAACGAATACGACTTTTATTTTAGAAGCTAAAATCCTTAGATTGGTATACAAATTCTTAAAAGCATGGGATTTGGTATATAGAAAGTACTTCGCCACCTAAGTAATATATGAAAAGTTCCCAAAAATCAACAATCATTCTTTGAAAATTTTTACCAAAATTATTTTTTTCATTTTCGCGAAACAAAGCGTCACATCGATAAAAGTTTTAAATAAAGTTTGTTCAGCATAAAATTATGAAATTTTTGTAATTACTTTTTTGTAATTTGATCAATCTCATTTCTTCAGAGTAATGGTCTGTTCAAGTTTCTGAGAGTAAAATTTTCTGCTCAGAAAACAGTAAATTTGTAAATAACGTTGTGATATATTTTTTTTTATTCACACAGATTAAAATTTAAATGAGGGTTACTTGCAATTTTGTAATATTTAATTCTTAATGCCTACATTAACTTATGTGTACTGATGTTATTTCTTCACAGAAAAATTATGTAATCAATTTAGGGAAAACTTTTACGAGCAGTTTATGTTATTGGCATTAATTTCTACCTTCATTATTTTAAAAATGCTAAATGAAAACAAAATATTATGACAACAGTTTAGCTTTTGTGCCATTTTGTGGCTTCTGGTCAATGAAGAAAATGGCTTTAACAACAAAGATTTGTAATTTTATGATAAATTAATTTACAGTAAAATATTTTTTGAAGTGCGGCATAGCTTCCGTGAAAAGTGAAAAAAAATGGCCGCAATTTTCCAAGACTTTGATTTTTGTGCACTTTTCATAATTTGGGTATAGTAAGTATTTGGGTGACCAAATACTATACGTATACCAAGTTTCATGATTTGAGATTTTTTTTTACCTAATTCTCATAAAATGACTACACTACGAAATAATTCATTAACAGAATAAATTTTCTTCTGCATAAACAAATCTTTCACTATGCTTTTAATTTATATATTTCTCATGCTATTTTTTCCAAAAGGCATGCAATATTCGGTGCCGAACATTGGGATGTGTGTATTTGCTTTTTATGCTGTATACAGGGTGGTAACGTAATGCACGAACCAATTTCGAGCGATGCTAGTACATTAAAGAATTAGAAAATGTGTAACCGAGGTAAAAATTCCATCGCGCTTCGAAGCTACAAACTGGCGAAGGCTTGGGAAAATGAACTTTTATTGCTTCATATTTCCAATACCACGAATAGTAATGCTAATACAACATGGAATCATAAAAACTTTAAACCTGCTCTATCCAAGAATACATATTACAAAATTGTGCAATGGGTGCGCAATGGATTCCTCAAAGAAAGTAGCAGTTTTTCAGAAATTCTTTGAAGAAGAGGCAGGTAGAAATCAGCATGAATAAGACGAGTTTTCGTATGAGTAAAGGGTACATAGGTAATCACAGCCATCCAAACGATATTCTCTCTCATTGGTAATAAATAAACAAAGCATTCGTTGACTGTATGTAGTTCTTATTCATTATCGTTATATCATACAACAACGCATTTTTAAAACTAAATCGTTCGGTATAGGAAATCAGTTTGGGATATCGACTTGACGCACATTATGTATTTACATTATGTATGTATTATGTAATCTGTATGTACGTATTTACATAATACATTTTTATTATTTTAATTTTAGATTTATTATTATTATTCCTACACAGACTACTACATAGCAATATTAACTCGGAAAGCTTGTTGTCAGAAATAGAGTTGCACGTCCCGCACAGAATTACTCGACCTCGTGATGCAGTTTTCCATCTCCCGGTCCAAAGAACGAATGTATTAGATATATCGCCTATTAGGAGAATGTGCTCTTTATATAATTGTATTCTTAAAACGTGTCCTGATATAGATATATTTAATATAAAAATAAGTCAATTTCATTCGTATATAAGGTAATGAATTGTTTTGACAGAATTTATCACTATGCATCTCCAAATATATAAATATGTGTGTGTGTAGAATATGACATATATGTTGAACACCACAACTACTGTGCAGTTCCGAGTTCTGTAGACCTCTGAGAGGGGTCTTGGCTAGCGCGCGGGGTGAAGTGGGAAGTGCACAAGCAATCAGAGAACTCGCGCTTTTACTATATACCTACCTCGCATTGGTTATTAAAAGTGTCTTCCCACCCATGATCACGCTTCGACTCCTCCCTCGCGGCTACAGAACTTACAACTAGACTATAGGTACCTGTCGTGTTCAATAAATAAATAAATATTTTTGAATGGGCCGTACAGGCAGCTGGGACACGGATAGCGTCCTTAGACAAGCATTTTTCCAACTGCAAGGAGAAGTAAGCTAACGGCCAAAAAATTTGCATGAAGATTGATTGCCATGGTCAAACTGCAGTCTTGAAAACCCCTGGTCATAGCTGCGTGTCTCCCCGATACCGTTACAAAGAATATATATCCTAAGTTAGTATAAGTATAAGTATAAGTAAGGATACATGTGTTTACTAAAATTAGTGTTTGATCCATATCCGCAAACGTCCAATAACCAGTTAAATTTTCTTCCATGTGACAAGATCTCCCCTTCAGTTAAAGAAGATTAAGATTAAAAAAGATTAATCTGGTTAAAAGCAGGTTTAAAATGATTAACAGACGCAGATGAGTGCATGTGTATTAAACTGTTAAAAGTGTTCCAAAAGCAGAAATAACCTTTACATTTTATCTTTTAAATATGGCTATACCTACATTGCTACCATGTCCCAAGCTGATGAACGTATTTTCTTTTTAAAAAAATCGAAGAAATCTTAGCGTTGCAATTAAAAGGTTTCCAAGTATTATACTGACAAATAATTCACACATTCGACTTCAATCAATATTTTGTGATTGAAGCAAACAATTCCAAGATTCCCTGAATATCAATATTCCCAACCTAAAATTAGATTACTTTTTATATAAAACTCTATCATTGAGAAATTTCTGGTTCGACTATTGTCTGAAGTACCTAAGAAAAGTACCTAAGATTCAGGTACTAGGTATAGGGGAAAAGTACCTAGTTACAGGTCCTAGGTACTACAACTAAAATGTACCTAGATACATGGTACCTAGGTACTACCCAACACTGTTTATAGCCATAGTTCATAATAGAGCCTCTTCTTTGCTCTACTAGGTGCTCCTAATGGAATGCAAATTGAGTGTATAAACCAGTGCTCTAGAGGCAGTCTTTCAATATCTTATTAGTGAAAGAAATAATAATTTTTGTACACAATAGTTTTTATACACAGCTCCCACTTCGGATGAAAATGCTGAATGGCACAAACCGCGCGTATTCTTTATTTCTCTTATTAGCAGTTTAACTAGTAGTGCTGCATAACGTAATTTACCCACCAATTTTACTATAAATTTTGGGGATATCTGTTGCCTATTTGTGGAAGGCACTTAGGAAGGGTCACGCAAAAATATTGATAAGTTTCATGATGGTTGTTTCAATAAGGTAAGCTTAAGATAGTAAAATTATCACGAGTTAAAAACAGATAATTAACAACCATTCTGGACACCTAATTAAAATTTCGTTTAATAAATGCATACCGGAAATTGATCCTGCTCCTTTTTAATAAAGTAGCTATTAGCACGTCTACAATAATTTAAGTCGATTGAATGTTTCCAGAAAATACGCGGTGATAAATTTTATATGTTCTGCGGGCTACAAAGTGCACCTGCTTTTCAAATTTCTTAATAGAGGCTGCGACAATGTTTTTTGTTTATTTTCAAATGGTACAGGCGGAAAGAAATAGAGTGAAACTTCAGGTGTTTGTTTTTTATTTATCCTTTTATTTACAAAAACTTGCGTGTCCGTACACTATGTAATAATAATATTTGCAATTTCACAACACGAACACGTCTCAAGACTGGTTTTGTAGAAGGGATTGAATATAGTTAACGTTGTAAATTTGTTGACAGGCGTTGATAAGGTGTTACTTGAATCTCTTTGTAGTAGTAAAAAACTATTAACTTTTGTTTTAATTATTTTATATTATTATTGACAGAACACAAAAGATAAATATATTCAGTAACAGTTTTAAAAAAGATTGTCATTACTTTAAAACTTATGAGACATTTCTGCTACGCATAGTCTGAACTACTTTATCTTGGTGCTATTTATATCAATTTCTATCGCCGATTTACTTACAACATCTGCACTAATCCTCCATACTGGTAACTTACTCATTATGTTCGTTCTAAGCTTATCCGTATAAAAATGATAGCAATTTTGGACTCGACTTTTACAGGTTGAAACTCGAACCATCAGGCATGAAATTAATTTAGGGCAATCTATTTCGTTATTAAATAGCTTGGAGAGGAAAGCATACCTTGCAGTATTCTTCTCTGCTCAAAGCTCATAAAATAAAAATTAACGTTTAGTGAGCAGGCATTTTCTCTCTGGGGGTAAACTGAAATTCCCTTGTACGCTAAATTCCTCAAGAATCTCGCTTGAACTCTCTCAGGTTTTCGGAGATCGACTTTTGTATGTGGACTCTGCACTGAGTTTGCGTATTCCAACTTGAACAAACATACGAATAAAAAAAATATTTGAAGAGATTTTATTGGCTCGAATTAACGATCAATTCTAATAACAAAACTAATGTTCCTTCATGCATCATTTACTATATTGTCAAAGTGAGTATCAGACGTTAGCTTGGAGTTATACAGAACACCAAGTTCCTGTACAGTTTCCGTGGTTGGGAGGATGGCTTCATCAATTAAGTGTGAAAAATGAATCGGGTTCTTCCGTCTTGTGAAAGTCATAACTGAACATTTGCTAACATTTATTTCAAGCAAATTGAGGCGTATGCGCGAACAAAAGTCTATGTGCTACCTTCAACATAGCACAAAGACTTTTGTTCGCGCATACTCCTCAATTTCTCACACCACTCAGTAACGTTACTAATGTCTCAGTAGTTGAAGTAGTTCACATTTTTCAGGTGAGTCAATCGATAAATAAAGTTTAAGATCATCTGCGAAGAGCAGTTTATTGATATAATCTGAGAGATTATTTACAAATAAAATGAATTGCAAGGGACCCAGATTTTAACCCTATAGTACTCCTGATAATTGGGTGTATTCAGTAGATTTGTACCGCTTATGGACGAGCACTTAGCTTCTGGTTTCTAAGTATGACGAGAAAAGTGTGACTAATTGCAGAGTAAAATTTAACTCAACTAAGATTTTGTAATAGAATGCCGTGATTGATCTTATCAAAGGTCTTGGAGAAGTCTGAATAAATAACATCAACATCATAATAACATCAAATGTACGAGCAATGAAATCTGTTATTTGTAAAGGGATTCGTTACAGTAGATCTTCCCTTCACAAAGTCATGTTAAAATTCCGTGATGAATATAGACTTTTAAAATTAAGTATTGCACCACATAATAAAGCTTTTCCCTTTTACAAAGCTGTAAAAAAAATATATATATATATATATTAAACGGGTCTTTGAGGTATGTACGAAAAAGATTTTAAAAAATTGACCCAACTGTCAGGAAATCGTATTTACTAAATAACCAACAACCTTCTTGAAATCCATGAAAACTTGTTATAGCTTAATACCGACCTTAGAATTAATTATATCTTATCTTATTATAGCTTAACACTTCTTACATGTCTCATCATCGCGCCGACTTCATAAAGGTTAAAAAAATAATTTGAAAGTAAGTTTTCCTGGGTCAAAAGTTTTTTATACCCTTTTACTGAACTTTTGAAGATCTTTAAATTTCATTTATTATTATTTTTTTATTAAAGAAATGGACAGATACGTTTCAAAGAGGAATTGGTTATTTCATTTTCATGTTTATTTGACATATCCTTCCTTATATATATATGAACTGAACAACATAGATGTCTTGTCATTGCATAACAATATAGCGATAATAGAAGTCGCTGCGCTTTGAAGTTTGTTAAAGAGATTTTTCTCGTAGTTTTCCGTTCGTTTCTTTAAATATCTTAAGTATAGTACAACGGGATCATGATAACAGTGTCCTCTACAAAACTCAAAAAAATTCATGAAAAACAGTTGATTGATTCGAATGTTACGGATACCTAACAAACAAAATTGCATATGCATGTATCAAACTTAGAACATTTTTTGTTTTTGAAAGCGGTTTTAAAAAATTTCACATTCCTGGGAAGTGCACTCAGGATATAAATGTAATTTTTCTGCATTTCAAAATAGCATTTAGTCGATCAATATCATAAACGGTGACTCTAAATTTGACTCCAAAAAACACAGAGCTGTCCTAACAAAATCAAGCAGAAAGAAAAGGTTTTAAGTATCACAATGATTTATAAATTTTTACATTTTTTTTTGTGAAAAATTGAAAATTATAAATCAAAATTGTAGGTGAACTATTACAATTGAAAAGAGGGAATATATTTTTTACTGTTCTCATAAAGTTCAGGAGTTTTAGTGGAAGAATTACACACATATTACGAACAAAACTTCCTAAATGGAGGCAAGGTTGAACAAACCAAAATTAAATGTAGATTGTACGTAAATTTAATAAGCAGATTGATTGTGTTTCTTTTATTTTCATGATAAGAAAACCTTTAATTTTGCTAATAACATAAATTTTGTATAAGGTAAATTGAATTGTATTAGACCTATATTAAACATAGTAAGGACACTTAGCATTTACAACTAGCATTTTCAATCAATTCAAACACATTATTGGAAATTTCGGAGTATCTGTCTATTTTCAAATGATTCTATTTATTTTCACTTCGGTTAGGTTACATATTTAAGAATTAAATTAAATAGAATTTATTCATGAACTTTACCCATATCGATCATGGTTGGTCGTTCTGCAGCAATATCGATCGACATTGACGTGGTGCGATATTTCGACATTGAATGCTATTCATAAAACTTAAGAGACATGTTTTTCAACCAGAAAAAGTGGGGGAAAGCTTGGCCGTTTAAAACGCGAAATTTAGAGAAATATCAGTCTGAAAAACTTACCTCCGATATAAATTGAGATCGATCAATACTGTTCTCCGATATCCGTCAATATTGAAAACTGGTAAAATTCGTTATCAATTGATAATGTTCTTCAACATCAGTTGATATTGTTGTGCGAAATCGATTAATATCGGAAGATGCATTCCGATAGCGGTTATTATTGATCTCCGATATCGAACGATATTGATCTCCGATAATCGGCCAATATCACCAAAATTGTTTACAATTCGTTATTGATCGATCTCGGATAACGATCTCGATTAAAAACGCAATCATCTGTTATTCATATCTGTCAATATCAATGTGATGCCGGGGTAGTTACAGCTGTCTCGTTACATACGGTTTATAATATTTCCATGTTGTAGGCCTAAATAGACTATCTCGAAATGTGTGTGTTTTGATCCATCATTTGTCATGATATTTCTTTAGTGCATTTCTTGCTTAATAGAATTTGCACAATAAATTTGTAGGTCGAACTTGGATGCTTTCGGTACTACATTTCGACATTCAAAAGTATTCATGAAACAAGAAACGTGTTGTACTTCATCCAGAAAACGTAGAAAAAAAACTTGACAGATTAGAAGATTAAGTTTAGAGAAATGTTACTGTTTGAAGATGTCTTTGCGCTATATCGATCGACACTGGCTGCTATCGTTCTGAAGAGTGTCGTGTGTGTTCGATAAATTCAATGTAATGAAAAAATAACACGTATTGTACAAAACTAACATTTATAGTACTTCTACATGGTAGAGTCTTAATGTCAGTCTATGATGAAAATACGGTCTATGCAACCACATTCTATGTCTGAGTTGATAAAGTGGATATTCGAAGTATTGTTCTTCAAGAACGGCTACGTAGCTTAGTGGCTAAAAGAACGGACTACGAACCATAAGGTTGCAGGCTGGGATCAAGCCGAAGACAATTACGTAAATTTTCAATCATCATGAAGAACGGTAGTTCTTCGAGTGACGCTGACGAAGGACTCTGTTAGCGGTACTCCAATGCATACAGCTAATTTCGGATCTAGCGAACTAAAAGCCCGATTTTGATGCTTGAACTTGCATTTGAAAGCTCTTTGCCATACTAAGACACACACAAAAAAAGTGGGTTGGTAGGACCTCCCTCGGACCCCCTAGGGCGGTTCGAAGAAAAATTCAGAATTTCACATTTCTGATGATAGCACTGACACCAGACCATATATATAGGCGGCCGAAACTTCGGGATCATAATCCACGTTTCAATACCTTTCAAACGGTGTATAACACGTCAAAATCGGTGAAAGGATTCAAAAGTTATTACTTTTTTTACCCTAATCACAGAATTTTTAAAAAATATAGAAAAGTGTGTCTGTCTTTTTGTTTTAGCCCAATATGGTTGGTACCCGGGCGTTTTGTGGGTCAATTGCAGGCTCGTAGAGGCAAATTGATGCTTGTTTATTAATAGGAGTTACCGTTTTCGAGATACGGAGCCAATCATGGTCCAAAATCGATCTTTTGTATGAAGACTATGCACTTTTTTTTTAACAGACAGCTTTAGAAAATAAGTGATATATAAGTACAAGAACTCCTTTGGGGTAAAGGGAAGAGTGATGCAAGAATTCTACTCACAAAAGAAGTGATATTCATTTTGCGAGTGACTTTGTTTGTGTCACTATGGTGCAAGGGAGGATACTAAGTTTCTTCATTTATTAATTTTATTACAAGGGAAACACTTCCGCCATAGTGACACAGTCACTCGCAAAATGGATATCACTTCTTTTGTGAGTAGAATTCTTGCGTCACTCTTCCCTTTAACCCGAAGGGGTTCTTGTACTGATAAATTAATAAGAGAAAATAAGGCGCATAATGAGATAGAGATAGGACGTAATGAAAATCACGTTTCTTTTTCTAAAATTACTCTAAAAATACATGTAATTCCGTTTATTAAAACAATAAATTTCTCTAAGCGAAAGATAATTAAACGATTAATAACAGTAGAGCATACATTACAAAGGTTAAAATAATATGAGACGTAAATCGTAAACTCTACGTAAGAATAATGAAGGAAGATTTTAAAAAATGTGGAAATGTGGTTTTTTTAAAAAAGACCCAAAATTACAGAACAAAGAAATGCCAAGGCAAGAGGTTAGAGAAAAACAATACTGAAGATAAAAACGGATAGGAGATTGAATATGTCGAAAATTACTATACTAATATTAAAGAATTCAGTTAAACCCTAGAGTATATTTCCTAGAGTTAAACTTAATATTGAAGGATGAGATAAAAGAGATAAAAATTGGACTAGAATCTGCAGAAAAGAACCGGACTGGAAAAACATGTTTCAATCATTAAAGAAATCCCAGAGTTCATTTTCTGTTCACACTTCACATACCAAGTGCTTTTAGTTAAAGCAATAAGTATGCTTTATGATTCTCTTGTATAGTGCATCGAAGTTCTAGCTTTAATACCATTATCTCAGTTCAAGGATCATATCTGCAGAAAGGAAAATTTAGTATCGTCTCTCCGTGGTTTGTTTCTTGCTCAATAGCTGGAAATGAAATGCATAACATGAAAAAATAGTTGAGCATCGTTAGCACAGAAGGTTGCTTCCTATTTGACGGTTGATTCTTTCTGCAGAATGTGATCCAATCGTTTGCGAGAGTACTAATCTAGAAAGGAAATAAACAAATAGGAGAGAAAAGATAATATTAAACATACTACAGAGGACCTTTCCCAATTCTCAAAACATTAGTGTACATCGCGGTGGGAGAAGAGCGTAGGGAAAATATGAAAGTACATACTAAAGTACATGTTACCCTCGCTTTCTTTTGTAATAAATATAATGATAGTATAAGTGCGTAGGAGGAACTTCTTTGGTGGTCTTAACTTATTCGAAGCGAAGGCCCTCCTACATTCCATATTTCTCACTTCTGTCATTCCATGACCACTTATCAGCAGCGCACGAACCAAAAGCACAACAACGAAAAACCAGTTCTCCTTTTTCTTTTTTCGCAAAGTGAAACGTTATGAATAAATGCATCAGATGTGTCATGTTAGTGAAGACTCCCTAGTTATCATACTGACACCACTTGGTGGTTATACAAACCACTGTTATTATTATGCGCATCTCATTTTTGTTCCTGATTGGTTCGGCCAATATAGCTGTACGCAAGTAGAGAGCGGTGTTTTGTGCTTTATGAATATTTTGTCTTCAATGTGCAAGAACACAAAAAGGGGCGTGAGTAAAAAGGTTGGGCAACTGAGATAGATGAATGAATCGAGAATCTGAACACAATAATCATCTACCTGTACATTTTGTAGTCAATACAAAACGTGCAAAAGAAGTGTATTTGTACACAGAGAAAAAGGTTAAGTGATATCTCAGTGTATTTGCATGCAAATTGCAAAGTGCATTTGTTGCACAGTAGTAATCTACATCTCCAAAGATTTGGGAAGGAAAGAGATTTCCATTTATTTCATATTTCTCTTGAATTGCAAAGTAGCTTCAATTATATTAGAAGAGGTTGTTTATTAAATCGATAAGAAATGAATCTAATACTGAACAGTAATTTCTGATGAAAATTTTTCGGAAAAACATTTTGAGATCCATATCGTTTATTAAAATTTGTCCACTTCTGGAACGCTGTTGAAAGTCTTTTCCATTCCTTACAGGTTATTCAACCTCATTTATCTTCTC
This sequence comes from Lepisma saccharinum, assembly GCA_022664845.1. Lineage (NCBI taxonomy): Eukaryota > Metazoa > Arthropoda > Insecta > Zygentoma > Lepismatidae > Lepisma > Lepisma saccharinum. Next base: position 22,173 of record JAGDQP010026589.1, read on the forward strand.
TTTTCTTTTTTTGTTTTTAAAGAAATGATGAGTCCATGACCAGGGTTGAGCTTGACTTATCAGTAATTGGTGCCTCACGGAGACGGAACAGGAAGGTCAGTGAACAAGACAATAAGTTTCAACCTCACCAATATAATGATATTCTAAACGTATTACCATTTTTTTACAGTAGTGAAACCAATACTCACGGGAAGAGTTTTTGAAGGAAAGGAGGAACACTTCAACATTTCTTTGGGAACTTCAGTAAGTTGTAACGTTGTCTCGAAACTTTCGTAACATATCTTTCTCTGATCGTCTAATAACGATTATTGTACTGATCCAAGACTACACATAGGCAACTGATTCAACTGAGACTCTTTTATTCTAGTATAGTCATCAAAATATTAAACTTGAAGCCGCGCATTGTTTAATTCACAAACAAAATCTATAGCGTTAGATTGTCACATGGCTAAGGAATGCTGTCTCTAAGAGAGCTTTCTTCTGCGGGAAAGATACACTCCTGGTACCATACCGGTATTTGCCTGATGAAACTGAGGAAAGCTTTGGAAATAGAGAATAACTAACTACTTTGCGCTATGTCTAAGATGTATATTTCTTTTTCTTTGGTAGTAAATTAATATTTATATAGTAACAGTTTGTTTTTGGATATTGGGATTTATAATTTTGAATTTGCGTTTCATCAGGCGCTAAATACCAATAAACCCATTTAGTCCGAGGAAGTCTGGATATGGGATTTTATTGTGATGTAATTTACTTTCCGGGAAAAGTGGATCTACTTTCTGCAATTGAAACTTGAGTAAATAAATAAAAGTATGAATATAAAGTGTTAAATAAAATGAATTTTAGTCAGGATGCACGTTTCTTTTCTTTTCTTTTTTTTTTTTTTTTTTGAGAGAGAAAATTCTTCACTTTCGTGACAATTTGCATTGGAAAATATGAACTTGAAACTTTTCTAAACTAAAATAAGCTGCTATATTTTATGCTAAATTATTTATGTTTTCAATAATACTTTTGTTATTGAAAATTTGGAAGTTAAGTTCGCCCTTTCCCACAAAATATATCCCTATTTGCAGTCATAGTTTTATGCTTCTTTCTCTGTATACCAGAGTTTTATATAAATTCGCAAAATATGTGGAATATTTTTGTATGGATAGTACACAAACAAATAAACGTTAAGAACATATTAGAACGTTAGTGCAGGTTTTCCTTAATTTCCACCTGAAAGTTGCATTTTCAGAGATTTAGGTAAGTTTAAAGTTAGGCCGAATATGTTATGCCAATTTCTGTCTTGGCCTAAGGTACTTTCGTTATCAGAACCATAATTGAACTAACAATGAACAAACAAAGCAACATTGTAGATAGTCCTAGATCACAATACATTCTTCCATTTGATACAATCATTTACTGCTTGCACATGTATTTGTTATTTCCATGAGCCATAGTCTGTAGCTACTATAAACATTTTTGTATGAAATTACTCCATGTTTAAATTTACCAAAAACTTTAGATTTATTGTCATTTGTTTATATCTTACGGTCACTATATCTTCAAACTTACTAGAAAATAAATAAATCCTCAAGTTTTTAAGTGTTATTACTTATTATATTTACAATATTACATTGCGTTACTAGTCAATACTACTATATTTTAAACGCTATATAAATTGCTATCCTAGTTCAAACAATTATTCACGTACTAACACAATTTTCACGAATTTGCTACAAAGATACGGTAATAACATTTTCTCATTTTCATGAGATCATTCTACATTTAAAGTATCTGGTTATCTTTAATTTAAAAAAAAAAAACTATTTTATTTTATGTTCTTAAAATAAATATTTTATTTCGCAAGTATTTTGAGCGAATTAATACACAATAATATTACATTTGAACATTCCTTAATTACTGAAACAATAATGAAACTTAATCGTTTTGTTTTTAAAAGTACCAGTATGGTAACCATGCTTACGTCTTGAAAGCTTAGCTAAATAGAATCACTCAGCTCCAGCTTCTAACACTAATTTCTTTTATGATTCTTTGGTTGTCAAAACCCCAAGAACGGTTTTTACTTTTCATGTGAATGAAAGATTATTTTTTAAAAAAACTGTCACTTGATTATTTTAGTAGTGCATATTTGGTATTTGAAAATATAAACTGAAACGAAAGCATAGAAAAAATAAAAGATTAATAGCTTAAATTACAAGATTTATGTAAGATTGGTTTAAGAAGAAGTAACTATTGTAATTTTTACACTATTAGTTCAGCTTTAAACGGAACGCACAGCGTAGCTATAAATTACTGTAGACATGCAGTTTATCTTTGTAATTCAAAATGCACGGCAGTAAAACAAGAATTACAATTCTTTAAACAAGTTCTTATAGTTCTTTAAACAATTTAGTAATTTCTTATGAAATAAAAGTGTTTCTCGATCCTATCTATTCCATGTTGATAAATATGGAAAATTTTCACTGCTCTTTCTTCAACTGACATGAAAATATATTCGATATTGTATACTTCTCAAGATTTTGAAACAACCCACTAGATCAGTGATTCCAGAATTTTCAAAATCACGGACCTCCAGAGGCTCCTGAGCCTAATGATAATTCATCGCGTGTCGCCTGCTACACACTAAATTCGGAAGAACGGAATATTTCATCCCTTAGAGTGGAAAGAAGGACCACTCTTTTATAGCGGAATTTTCAATCGAATAGTTGTCAATGATACGACCTCGCTTTAAATAGAAAATGTGATCTTTTTAGACGGAATTTCGATGTTTTATGGATGTAATTTATTTTTGAAACTTGAAAAAGCTTTTTCTCGTCGTTTTAGAGTGGTTTATAATGGGTGGTTTCTTACCTTTTTAGATTGTTTCACACTGTATCATGGCTACTAGTCAAGTTTATTTTCCGCCATTTTTAAACGCAAAGGTTATCGAAAGAAGAAGTCATACTGTGAAAGTTTTAGCGTTTAGTTAAAAATGACAACAGGAAAACTTGGAAATTTTCTCAGTGACAGAAACATATCAGAAAACGTCAGCAGAAAGATTTGTAAAATAACACTTTTAATGCTGTTCTTAAGTACCTGACAAGACGAAAGAAAGCATTTCGAAGGCGTATTCTTACAGTTAGCAGGCTGGCTGAGGGGATACGGTATTGGGCATCTGGCCAGAAGGTAGAGGAGTTAAAATCCCACAGAGGTTAAGTTTTCCTTTTACTCGTTTTTATTCATAAGTACAATAATTTTCTTTCTTGCTGCTGATGAATAAATGCTCCCCTTTTGTATGATTTTACATTTTCAACATTTTATTGTCTTTTCATGTTCAGAAGACGAAAACTTTATCTGAATAGATGGAAATTCATCTAAAAAAAGGTTGTGTCTACATTTCCATCAAATAGAGATATCATAGATCCCATCTTTTCTTGAGCGGAAATTTCTCTCATCTTTTCTCATATGAAAATCCGCTGTAAAAGAGTGGGCCCTCTTCCCGGTCTCGAAAGATGATAGACTATATTTCGCTCAAAACATTCTTTGAATTTAGTGTATATATCTCACCACATGTAAATAAATATAGATGTTCTCGCCAAAAATATTGTAAGTGATG
>JAGDQP010026590.1:0-10578 GCA_022664845.1 Lepisma saccharinum
TTTCACCAGACGCAAAGCAAAACTCGTCCAACAAATGATGACGCGAGATGGGATAAACATAGGGTTTCATCTTACTTTTTATTTCCCATAACACCATAAGTTCTTCAAGAGATTTTATATTCTCCCTTTGAGTGACTGTGGATCCCGTCTCTATAAGGTTGAAAGACAATTGAATATCAGCAGTTCTCTGATTGGTTTTCACTGCACACGTGCCATATGACTGCCAGCTTAGCTGTGACACTAGCGCCTCTAGAATCTTTTACTGGAAACAAAAAGTAAAAAAATGCTACTCATACTTTTCTCTTATAAGTCTTTCAAGATACCAATGAACTGGGCGACAGTAGAGCCTCCAAGCGTGCACCGGCAAAATACACAAACAAAACCTTACGTTTATTCACCATAAGATTTTAACTCTCTTTGCCAGTAAGTAATTTTACTTGCTACTACTACTATTCTACTATATTTTATCGGTAGATATTTGGGAAGTGATAGAAATAAGGATTTGAAGTGTAACAAAGAAATAAAAGCGAGAAATGGTGAAATATTTATTCACAAAGAAGAGCATATGTAGCCTACTTTCTCTACAGCAATGTTCACATAGCTGAGAAAAGGGTTAAATAAGTTTTTTTTGTATAAAGCAGATGTTCAAGTATTACGTCAACATATTGTTAGTTATTTTAGACCTCTGCTTGTAAGAAAACATAAACAGGCCTCCTCTTGGGCTTACTTAACACTTGTGAAACGTACCGTAATTTCTTAGGCCAAATAATTGTTTAAATCTTCACTAGTATGTTTTTAAGCGAATGTCAATTAAATTATTAACAATTATCATTGAACGATAAATTAAAACAGTCAAAATTACATAAAACTTTTAACAGTGTATTTATTCTTGATTTATTAATTGTAGATAATTTAGCAATGGGTTGGAAATACACTATGCATACACCTGACTTAAAAGTTATGCAGCGCTTTTTATCTAGTGTACATGTTTGTCTGTTACGTAAGCATTGTTCTGATCTGCCGTCCCCAACTGTCAGTGAAAATAAGAAAAGTTTGAACTCCTTCCCTCTTGAATGCTTACATAATACTTGAACGGTATCTAAGGTAATGTACACACGGAACGCAGACCTGCCGAAGAAGAGATGAAATAAATTGGAACGAAAATCTAGAGTAGAAGGGAATAATTAAATTCTTTACAGATAACCAATTGTAAATTAATCCCAAAACAGATCTGTGAAGATGTTTGCAGGAAATCGTGGATTACTAAATTTCAAAGACCAGGTGCAAAAATAGTTCATTAAAGACTGTAACTGAAAACAAAGAGGATGAAGACAGGTGAAACTCTCAGATTGAAAGAATTAACGAAGACAAAACAAATGGACAAGATGAAATTTGCGTTAATGGAAATGATGCTATGGCAGAACATATTTCATTATGGTAATTGTAGTGGTGTTGATGATAGTAGTGTAGGTAAGGATGATTGCGGGGTAATGATAAAGAATGCTGTGCTGCTGGTGATGATTATGGTGATGGTGATGCTGATAAAAATGGTTGTAGTGGTAACGACGACGATTATGGTAATTAAGATGATGAAAATTGTAGTGGTGGTGGTGGTTGTAGTATAGTAACAATGATTATTGGTGGTAATGGTAGTCATGGTAATGGTAATGTTTGTGGAGGTAATGATGATGATTGTTGTGTTAGTGGGATGATAATTATTGTGGTATTGGTGGTAATGATGATGATGATAGCAATGGTAATGATTATCATGATAATGAAGATAGTAGAAGTGGTGGTGATAATGGTGGTAGCGGCAATGGTATTGAGATTGTACTGATAGTGATGATGATTATGGTGGTAATGATCCTGCTAGTAGTGGTAATAATGATGGTGGTGGTAATGATGCTGCTAGTAGTGGTAATAATGATGATGATATGATGATGCTAGTAGTGGTAATAATGATGCTGCTAGCAGTGGTAATAATGATGAATGATGCTGCTAGTAGTGGTAATAATGATGATAGCGGTGGTAATGATGCTCCTAGTAGTGGTAATAATAATAATGATGATGTTTCCCTGCTGTTGGTGATACAGGTGTTGTTGATGATGATGTAGAAGAAACGAAAACTCCTCTTTATTCATCTGTTGCCTTTGAAGAAAAAAGAGCAGTGTGTGTTTTGTAGTATGAAGAGGACAAGAGAATCAATTTAGTTTCCACTATCTTTTTTTCTATAGAGGAGGGTATTTGTGACAGAGGCACTCAGTTTTCCCGACAAGACAGGGATTTCCGTTCAATGGATGAAAATGAGTCTGAAGAAAATTGAAGCTTCTCTTTTTCAGTCATCCTCAGCTGAAAGAGTTGTCTCTCGCGCCGACGGGCACTGGATATCTAGAAGGATTTGTCAGTCTCCGACCGACCAGCTGTTGCTCCTAAGTTGAGCGAAGGAAAAGAGGAAAGCAGATAGATCTCTAAGCCATGAACGTTATAGACTACAAGCTCGAATACACAACCGGAATACACGATTTCCTACTTAGCTTTCTTTTCTTAACAGAAAGCGTACCCAATTTTGGCTCGTAGCTAAGAGAGAATGGGGGAGATAGAAGGGAGAAATGATGATACCAGAGGAAACTTCTTTTATTAGCTGAAATGTTCATTTTTAAAAAACACTCCAACTCTGTAAATTGAAAACAACACATAAGTCCTAGTTTAAAGTGAGACAGTCGCGATCTGCCAATAGCGAACGTTTCAATACAAATCATAAGTTAAATACAAAACATTTGGAATCGTCACTTTATATAGAAATGATACACAGTAGGTAAAGCTAGTTCAGTTTGTTTTCACTAGGTGACAGGAGAGTGCAAAAGTGTTCCCTCTGAAAGAATTTCCTTCATTATTTTGAAACTGAGTAACTTGTGTCCTAGTAAATAACTCCTACGATCTGCATATAGTACATACTACACTCAGGTCTGTAATGCAGAGTATATGCGGGTATACTTAATTTAAATTTAGAAAGCACGCAGGTATACGTTGACAATTCATTGTATATGTTTACTACAACAGCTTCTTATAGTTGAGTACAATATTATTAACCAGGTGTTCTTAGCAAAATTCGTTTGTATTTCTTTTTGTGAGTATTGTAACGAGATCCCGCGGAAACGTGAATGTGCTAACGAGACGAAGTCAGTTAGGACATATTTTTATATTTCTCTAGAAATCGAACTCTGGACAGTTCGTGCCACGAACTAGAACTCTTAAAGGTTCATTGTTTCTAGTTAATACAACATACATACAATAATACGATGGAAAGGGTTGAGCAAACTGTTTTTTATGCTTTTTGTTTGGAGTATTGTATTGTATTGAATACAAAATTGGACTCTACGAAAAATGAATGCCTTCGAACTGTAGACATGAAGGAGAATGGTAAAGTATCTGAACATGAAATATACAAACCAGAAAGTGTTGAAGACACTGTGCACAAAACAAAAAATCTGGATACAGAGGCAAGTAAAGATAAATTAGCGCTGTTTATCCTACTACTAACGACCCAATTATTGCCTCATGTAAATTATATGCAAATTAACTTAATACTTCTTTTACGCATTAAGATCCTTAACTCCACTGATTTGCACCTTAGACCAGGTTACGCTATCAGACAATAACGCCTCATAAATAACAACAACAAGCGCTCTTGAATAATAACTCTTTTGAATATATTAATGAGTTAATTACAAATATAAGTCTTCTGGCTGGTTCCGACGAGAAAATACGTTGGGTTGGTTACGTATGTAAAGCGAATGACTTTAATTCTTTCCCCTCAGATCCATAGCTGAATTATGGGCAGGAAATGGTGAGTCTCTCTAGTTTAAAGTTATCTAACAGTAGACCAATGTCATTAATGATAAAATGCATTAAACAAAGTTTTAAAACTCGTCTTTATATCTTTAACAGTAGTTATCGTAAGAGCATATCCCATTCATTTTGTGCCGTGGAAGTTCACAATACATCTAACCGATTAAATTCTGTATCTCCTCAGAAACAATTTGATTGTTGCTCTTGAGTAACTCTAATAATGACTTATGTGGATCAGTTTTCAAATAACCAACTAATACAACACACGCATAATTCGGCCATGATTGATAACTCATACAGGACAGAAAGTTTACCTAATAAACCTCTTTTTCGCAAGGAAATCTTGCACATAAATTATCTATTAATGCTGGTTAAAATATGTCATTTTTATAATCTTCGACAGGGAACACAAAATTTGATGTAAGCACTGCTTTAACTTCACGTGAATTATTGAAACTCCTCTACATTGGCAATGTCATACCATCTGTCTTTGTGACTTCAAGTTACCTAATAGTTATTCATTGTACTGCACTAATTCCCACTATAATGAACAACGAGTTTTAACACGCCAGGTAGTAAGACATTTGATGATCCTTACTATTCACAGATGTTGGACATGTTACTGGCCGGCGTTACTGGTGACTGTTAGAAAATTTTCTGTGTTCCGAGTTCCGATTTGAAAATTTTTATTATTTCAGTTTTATTTTATTTTTGAAATAATTTTATATAATTCAACCAGTTCTTCCCTAGAAAGCAGGAAAGAAATAAGATTTCAGGGAATTTCACGCTTCAATTTCTATTTTGCCATAAATTCCGAAATTGTATCTCTCCTGCTTTGCCAATACAAACCATAGTGCTATCAGAAGGAAAAAATACTAACTTTTCAGAATATAATGTTTAAGAAAATAGTAGACTGTAGTCTAATAAACGTCTGTAGTCTAATGTAGTCCAAATAAATATATTGTATTCTCCTCTTCATGATTAATCTGTAAATTTCTACAATATCCGTGACACACACACACACACACACACACATATATATATATATATATATATATATATATATATATAGAGAGAGAGAGAGAGAGAGAGAGAGAGAGAGAGAGAGAGAGAGAGACTTTTGTGTGACCATGATATTGCCCCTCCCTTGGGAAAATTCCTGGTGACGCCCTTGCCTTTGACCCATCTTGAAGTTAATGTTACGTTACAACGATACTGGATCGTTGAATGAAAGTTATGGAAATACACAGTGAAGACTAAACTTTATGACTGAAGCATTAACCTAGCAGAAAATTATGAGAGAGATATGGTTTTCGCTTAGGAGTTCTGGCTTCTCTTGCCGCTCTGTAGATGACAGAAAGATCAGCTATAGATAGTCATAGCAAAATGAGTTTTCTTAATCGCAATACAGGGAAAAGATAACATTTTTAAATAGAATTTGCATTCAACACTGCAAAATTAGATCATAACAATGGTCAGTTTTGCAGAAATAAATTACTTTCGAGCTTATCTGCAGAAATTCAACGAAATATTGTGTTATAGACATATTGAAATCCACCAATCATGGAATATTTCAGTCTACTCTTACTTACTGATTTGATCAATACCCAGTATCAGCATTCCCGATTACCCGAATAATTAGTACGCTCATCTTCAGTGCCGATGGTCTGGAGTTCAAACCGGTAAGGATACAGTCAACGCCATGGTTCAATTCCCACCTAAACAAAGAAATTACTTCCCGCCTTTAGAAACATGCAACCTCTTCTAGAACAATAATAAAAATTCAATCAATAATACAAATATCATAATAATTATAAAAGATGCCAATATTTAGTATGCAGTTTTATTGTGCAAGGAGATTTTAAGACTGCTAACAATTTATTAAGTTACAAAGTATCTCTTAAAAAGTATAAGACCCTTTCTTTACCTTCTCGCAAAGTAAAATCTTTTCTGTGCTACGCTAATGATTATACTTCCAAATTGGCAAGAATGCCCTCTCACCTGTAATTGGAAGGAATGTACTAACCTACTTTTCATAGAGAAGGAGAAAATAATTCAAGAGTAGAAGAGAAACAGGACTCATTTTGCACACGGAGTCAAAAGATGCGTAAGGTGGCTAAACCTGTTGTTATTTGACTGTTAAACATTGTAATTGGCACCTTGGTAGCTGCGGCAGAGAATAAAGCTTCGTCTCTCGTAAAGCATAAAATATTCTTATTTGGGTCAAAGAAACAAAGACTGTAGAAATAATGTTCATTCATACTAGGGATGGCCTAATACGGATAAAATAATATCTGTATACCTGATGCCTATTCATCTAATTTAGCATATCCGGATAACGGATATAAAATCGGGTGATTGTTACCTGGATAACATCATTTAGATATTATCTGCCATCCGGATATTAGGATTATACATGGGTCGTTCTCATATCTAAAACTAGGTTTTCTGGCCATTCCTCTCGCAAAAGAACTATTAAAGGCTATTGGAATCAAATTGGAAATAGCGCAAGGGCTATTGTCATAGCCTCATTATGAGGTCTATGCTATTGTACATTTGGTGAGACCAGAATTATAGGTCACTTTGAATTATGTTTTGCAAGGCATTGTCCACAGATTTGCGATGAATGTCGAGGATTCCTCGAATCTCACCAAGTATTTTCTATAATAAGTCTTAAACAATACGATAGATAGGATAAATTTGTTTCCCGAGATGTTTCTTTTCAATAGTATAAGATTATGTTGACCAATCCAAGTAGCCTAGTCTTATTAAGTATATACAATACTTTATTGGAGTTCTTAAAATCAGCGACTCGATTACGAAAATCATCTGTCACGCACGATTTTTCCTTGCCTCTACTATGCCTGAGCAGATGCTAGGTCTGAATTATAATCCCAATTTGATTCTCAAGCTACGCTGCCTTATAGCTGTCAATATTCGAATAATTAAGTCTCCGATTATTCATAATTCGAATATCCTATATCGATTATTCCAAAGATATCATGAGCTGCATAACGGATGATAAAACATTCATCTAGAGAATGGAGATGGAACAATTTATCCGGATCGCTGATAATTCGAAGAATCATAAGGGTAGAGGATTTTCTAGTGGGTAGAAATATAAAGATTTTATCCCAGGTTGGGGTGATATTCGGAATCAACAACCAGGAATAAAATCCTCACGCAGCAGGGAAAATCCCCGGCATCCCACCTGGCAAATCAAACAGCCATTTAAAAACTGGTGACCCTAAAACTAGCAGGTTCTTTTCATTTCGCTAGCTTGCTCCATCTAAATAATTAACCTCTAGTTTCACTATACGCTTTTTATTACATTGTTATTGAATTTGCCCTGAGCTTATAACATAAACGTCAACTACATTCCCTTTTCTCAATCTTAAAACTATAATGGATTCCGATATTTAATACGTGCCATTGGAGGTGTGGTTATTTACGTCATTGGGCTCCTCTTTTAGGAAATATAAGCATCTACTTTTTCTCTAATCACTTTTTTTCTGATCGCCCTGTATGTACTAGTTTCCAGATTGTCTATAAGATCCTTGAACTCCTCGGGTGACGAACTGTGCCTACTTCATTTGAGAGAGTCAGGTGTTCTCGACATCTTCTGTTAGATCTTTGCGTAGCCCTCCTCTTCTTTTCCTCTTTGTGGCGGTGCTCAACTTTTCTGGAGGAATTTGTAGTGTCACCACCAGCTGGCAGCACAATAGCACCAGCTGTAAGAAGTCTCTCTTCTCTTGTGTCTGCATTTCTGCTGTAGCTGGTGCATGTGTTTCGTAACTAAGCTTTCGTTTCACTCTCGCTCACAACAGGATGAAACAAACGAAGGTGTCGCCCTCTGGCTGGTAGGGTAATAGGAGTTATAAGTTGGCTGAACAAAAAAAAGAAAAGATAGTTTTCGATGGTATTTTCACCGTCAGAGAGAGAAGTCATTACGACCACAACACCTGCGTCATGAAAGAACTTTTTTCCTAAAGAAAGAAAGAGGGACAAATTTGATCCAAGGATATTCAGCCTAAGAAATCTTATGTTCATTTTATTTCAGAAAAACAACGTAAATGATTAATTAAACGATCGTGGCTATGTACTAGTGGAACAGAAGAAACCCTTGATAAATATTCCACTTCTCTCAAATACAGCTCTTTAGACAAACTGACGCTCTTCTCGGTATTTCATCTGTGAAAAAGTACAATTTCTCTCAGAAAACAAGTATATTAAGGACGCACGGTATTTCAAAAAGTTCTTTCGTCCTTGTACTGGCATCTGTTGGCCGTATTACAAAACCTATCTCGAAGCGTTTTGACACCACCTCGTATTAATAACAAATATCAGTACTTGGAAATGTTTTGTCAAAGAAAAATGGGATAAAATGTCGACCTGAGCGGGAATCGAACCCCGATCCCCCCCCCCAAGTGGTAAGTTACGCTCTACCGACTTCTAAAAATTCCTGGTAATTTAACTATTTAATGTCAGTTACTAAATACGTAACAATTACACACATTTACTAAATACGTAACAATGTAAGAAATAAACCACCGCATTTACATTTTCAAAATAATCGATATACTTGATTAAATCTTGAACTAAAACATTGCTTATTAATTGGGCATTCTGACTGATTTCTTTTATCGATCTATCTTAGACCACCTCCGGTATCTTTAAATAATCAGTTAATGTGCAAAAATTCTGGTAATTGATTCTTGACTTTTATCCATCACTATTATTTTCACATTTTTCATATTTAGTTTAATTCCTGATTCCAAAGTTTTGTAATTCTAAAAAAATATTTTGTGCTCTCCATCTGTCTTAATACACTAATACGTGATATCGTCAACTAAACTTAAAACATTTATTTAACCTGTGTGTATCACACCTTAGACGACTTGATTGTTTGCAAATTTTCTTCATTATACTATTACCAACATATAAGGAGCCAACCAACAACCTTGAGAAAGGGTTTTTCTCTTATAAAGATAAGCATGCATGTAGTTTTTATTATATCCGATTTTATCGTTCTTGAGTTGTCAACTAAGGTGGTAAATTGATTTGGGAAATCTAACTCGTTAAATATAGAAAACATATGATCATATGATACAGACATATCAACCTAGAGAAGTTCGAACGCGGGAGAGTTGCCAATCTGGAAGGAAGAAAATGCGGGAGCTTGCTGAGAAACTAAAAAACATGCTAAAAGAGTTACCACACAAACGTTAACTACAGAACACAGACGTTAAACCTTCTAAACCACAGAATCTCTCACGCATGTTGCGTGGGAGTTGACATGTCTGTATGATACTATCGAAGGCCTGGCAAAGATTGGCAGTTAACAGTCCAAAAGAAATGTCTTCATAGAAAGAATATGCTTGTATTGACTCTCTCATTTGCGTTAATGTACAATGAATCGGTTTTGCTTCCGGCACGCCATTCTGATTAGCAAATACATTTTTACTCATGAACGCGGCCGCTCTATTTGGTAAACATTTCGTGATTAGCTTATAGTCCCAGTTATATAAAACTACTCATCAACATTTATCCTAAGAAATTACTCCCTTTTCTTTTGGCAAGAGGATACCAATAGCTTATGAAAATGTCGTAGCTATCTCTCTTCGCCTCCATAACGAATAAGAATTTCAGTGGGAACGGGTAAAAGACTGCGGCCAATGTGCTGTGAAGTCACCCATCCCTTAGGCAGTATCAACATTCATCTCACTCGTAAGATTTTCGGCAACTCGTAAATTGAAAACGATTGTATTAAACTATCAATACTGTTATCGATTGTTACTGTTAATAACAAAAATGGGCAATCTAAACAGCCCCCACTAAGGAGGTAAGTAAATTAAACAAGAAAAAGTTGCTAATTTTTATCTTTAAGGGTTAAACCTGTTATTACCTTTTAATTAAACCCCCTCAGTATAACAATTTACACTACTTTTTCAAGGTAAAAATAAGACTTTCTTAGGGAGTACCACTCATTTCAAGAATCAATCACTCTTCTTAGCATCTTCAATGCTATACTTTAAACATAAGCTATTCAAATAAATAATAGAAATAACTATAATTAAAAATATTATTAAAATTAATGAAAAAAATAAATGCAACCCAAACTCATTAAAATGCACCTTAGTAATCAAAACAGAACCGTTTGCTATAAAATTATAGCTCCCCTGCGGCCCCAATATTTCTCTTCACCCCTGATCAACAACTCTATTATACATCCCCCCCAACGTTAAGAGGTAATCGAATACAATAACTAGTAGATAAATATGGCAAAAATCATATAGAACCTATTATACTTATAAAAAAAAAATAAGTCCCACCAAACATTGCTTGATCTTTACCTAAGTATGAGTTTCCTAATAAAGCCCCAATTCAAGCCCCCATGCCTCTGACAATTAAAGCCCCCATTTTTAGAGACAACGGTAATACTACCACAGGAGGGCAAGAAAATAATAACCATCTCATAATAGCTCCACCTAAAATAGAAGCCACAGTTAGACCTAATATCCCCCGCGCCATAGTTAAATTAGAATTGTCCCCTGCCCCGTGGCAGCTTATACCAGCAACACCCATCCCAGTCAAATAATAACTTAAACGAACAGAATAACACACAGTTAAGCCAGTTGAAGAAAAAAATAATTTAAAAAATCTAACTAAATCAATTCAGGCCATAGTCCCAACTTCCAAAATCAAATCCTTAGAATAAAACCCAGCCAA